>OX578278.1:70756666-70971001 GCA_951217055.1 Gerris lacustris | reverse complement strand
GGGATATAAGTTACCAAAAGTGCATTTTATAAACTTAAGATTAAATTCCAAAAATCAAAGCGTACATATACAAATGTGAAAATAGTTGTTCTATAAATCGCGGCACTGCTATATTTACATGCATTATAATACATTTATCTTATTTTTCAAGAATGTTACTTGCACCCCTTGTTTCTAACCTCCTCACTTGAGTTTTTTTTACGGGGAGGGGGACTATTTCCTTTAAGATACTAAAAACTCATGAAAGCATCAGTTATAAAATTAATACAGGAAGTATAATATGAATTAAGGGTTTTTTTTTTTAACCGGGGGGACAAGTCTCAGAGACATAGACCACCAATTGGATCCTTTGAATTAAGGGGTAAGGATTAAAAATAATTGAACGCAAAGGGGTACGCGAGTCAAAAAAGGTTGGGAACCGCTGCACTAAAGAGACACTGGACATGGACAGTGGCATACCAACACCAACAGTGATGGAGTCCTCGGGCGCCACATGATTTACGGGCCTACCCAGTAGTCATAGTTAATCCCATTAACATAGTCTACAAATATACGATAGTAAGCTGCCTAATGCATAATATTCTTGTAGACCCCGAATCAACTTAAAATTTTATTACGTTTTTTAAAACATCCAAAACCTTAGTGGTAGTCACTGAAAGAAAAGGAGATAAGAGATATGGAAAGAGAAAGAAATAGACATGAATTGATTGAGGATAAAATGAAGGAAGTAACAAATAAAAACAGGAGGATTTAAACACGGAGTAGTAGCCTTTTAGCTAAGAAAAGACTCCACGCTGAAGTAATGCTGAACAGGTGGTTCCAGGTTAATTTAGGAAGAAAGAGTGGGGGGGGGGGGGGGGGTTTAGTCGGTAGGACAGTCATTAAGAAATGTATCGCTGTTGAGGCCGACACTCAATTATACGAAGTAGGCGTAAATAGGTAAGTGCGTAAATGCATTTCACCTCCCCCCCCCTCCCCTCAAAAAATGAATAAAATATAATAATAAATAAAAATAAATAAATAAAATAATAAATAATTAAATAAAAAATGATAAATAAATCATAATAATAAATAAAAATTAATAAATAAAATAATGAATCAATAAATAAATAAAAATAATAAATGATAATAAATGATAATAAATAATAATAAACAATAATAACTAATAATAATTGCAACTACAATTTATTGTTATAAGCAATAATGATCAGTTTATAGTAGTGGTTTAACATTGGCAGATATAAGACAGCTATCCAGTGATAGAGCTTATTTCTATGATAATAATTAATTAAGTAATAATAATAATAAATAATGAATAAATAAAATAAAAAACAAAAATCTTTAAACGGATTTGTGTCTTGAATTTTTTAAATCATAGACAAAAATTTTCATTCATCGCAACGATCACAGAGCTTCCGTTACCTTCGGTAAGCTCGAAAAACAAATTACATTTAAAACCATGAAACTAAGAGTAAGAGAACAATGGTTGAAATAATACAACTTTCTGCTAACAAGTGATTTTTTTAAATAAAACAGAATGTGAGGTTCAACTCTGTTTGGAAAATCAGTTTTTTTCAAAACAACAGCAAATTCAATCAATAATAACCACAGGTAAAATATTGCGCACCACTAACATTTAAAAATTCTGATAAAAAGCAGCGATCATTCTAAAATTGAGATAAAATTATATTAAGCCAATAGATCGACAGGGATTAATTCAATAACATTATATTTTGAACAGCAACTAGCATTGATTCCATTAATAAACTTTAAAAGGATGATATATACTCGTACCCGAAATAAAATTGAGTCAGTAAAATTAACAATACTAAGAGTTACTCATTACTTACTGATATGAATGTATCCAGTTCTCAGAATTTTGTTTTAGCTTGGTTTACAAGCTCAAATAAAATTAATTTTTAATAAATAAAAGATATGCTTACAAAGTAAAAGCTTCGAAATTTAAACATCAACAAAATATTTCAATCAATTTTTAATTTTTATGTTCTGCTACTCATATCAGGTTAAGAATTTCAGCAGATATCCATGATAAATATGTAGTTAAACAATTTTAGGATTGACTTTTTAAAACCAATTTGAATAGTGCAAGTATTTTCTTAAAATAAGTAGAATAAGAGATATTTTTAAAATAAAAGCTCCCTTGGGAATATCTTCCAAACATGTTGATTAATTATTTCACACTCTAATAAAATTACTTTTTATTTTCTCATATACCTGAACGTATTTATACATATAGAGATAAAATATTTTGACTTTCATATAGGCCGGGATGGGGAAATACATAAAAATGTAACTTCAGCATGTAATTGCGAATAAGCCTAATAATATATGAAACCCTACAAATTACTTGGATGCAAGTACTTCCCTGTGACATTTTATGTACTGGTATATGTTACTTAAAAAATAACTGGAGTAGAAATAAAAACCAAATGGAGGGAGATTACAAAAATTATGAAATTTTTAAGGAAGTGATGTTTCTAAAACAGCAATGAGAATTTTCGTCTTCTTCATATAAAGCTTTTTACGAGTTTCTAAGATATTTAAATGTTATTCCTAGCTTCTTATGTGTCCGAACATTTGTGAGCTCGATAGCTCATTACTTATTAATCTGGATTCAAGTACTACTGTGTTTGTTTAGTAAAAATAAACTCACTTTTCGACTTAGGTATGAAAATTATGTCATGATATCAATTCCAAAAACTTTAGGGGAAAAACTACTAAATTTAAAACGTCTAAAATTATAAAAGCTGACTGCAATTTGTGGCCTTAGACCTTTAAACAAACTAAGATGGAATTTGGAGATTTAAGTTGTCTTAACAGGTAGCTTTAAAAATTCGTAGTAAGAAAAAATACGTGTGGTGTCGCGGGACACCCGGTAGGAACGAAGTTCCTTACATTTTTTATTAAATATAAATTATAAAATCACACTGCTAAGTACGTATACATTGCTAACTACTTATACATGGCGGAGTTAGAAAAGAGACAAAATTAAAAGTAACGAACTGTTTGTACCTAGCAAGAGTTGAGGAAAAATTAAGAGAAAATCATTATTTGTATCATTAAAGCAAGCGCCTTACTATAAATATATATTGAATATAAGAAAAAAGTTGATCATGATGAGTTTATAATAGTACATCGTTTGTTAAAGGATGTTAGATTGAAATAGGACTGTTTTCTACCTACCCGGCCTATTAATTTAAAATATGATAAAATATATCTCTTCCCTACTCTAAAGCTTCTGCTTGTATCCGATTAAAATTTTACATGCCTGTTTCAATTGTACTTTAGACAATGTGAAAGAAGTTTTATTAAAATCGCTATACGTTAGAACGGAAGATATCGGTAAAAACGTTGTTTTCTTTATTTTAAACGTTTGGATCCACTTTAATAAATTTAGCGATCTTTATCACTTCATAACAGTGTCGGTGTTCGTTTTACTAAAAAAAATATTTAAAAAAGTTGTTTGTCTCATTAAATAGATGAAGTTAGAATTTATCTTCGATTAAATACGCAGTATTATAATAATATACCTAATATATTGAAATAAGCGTCAGCACAGATCAATTTTACTTTTAACAAAACCGTGATTATATTTTCGATATTTACAAAACCAAGTGACATTTTGACATATAAAAAAAATAAATAAGTCAAGTAACAGGCTTCCATAATAACATTTTTTCCCGTCTTTTTGAAGCTTATGTTTACGCGAGCGTTGCGCGTGAACGCTTGGGCGGATAACGTTTTCCAACGAACTCAGCCTGGGCATTGGTAAAATGAACATGTGTTCCAAATTTCAACTAAATCGGTGATCATTTACTCAAGTTATCGTCATTGGAAGATTTCGTGACGGTTTTTGCGTGACGGTGATTGTGTGACGGTGATTGTGTGACGGTGATTTTGTGACGGTGATTTTGTGACAGTGATTTTGGTCGTTTTTTTTGGATTCACTCCCGGGCTCCAGAACGTGAAATGAACACTTACCCAAAAATTAAAGCAACTTTGAACTCTAAGATTATCTAACTTCGGTTAAATTTGGAACCAGTTTTCGGTAACTGTTTAATTCGCTAAGACTTAAAGAGGTTTGAACAGTAAGGAAATGTGAGATCAAGGTATAAAGCTAATGGCTTGCCTTTCCTCTTCTACTAATTACTATGAGGTTTATATTATTTGCAACTTTACAAGTAGATTGCTAAGTGGCAATTACACTTTCATCTACTTGACATAAATCTAAGTTAACTTTACAATTTCCTCCCACCTCAAGTGTTTTTAAATTTTAGTTGCCCGAGTTTATTTAGGTCACACGTAATCTCTTACGATTAGATAAGAGTAGCTTAATCCACATATATATTTTGATTTTAAACTATTGAGAGGTACCAAGAAATAGAGTGCAGGTGTAACTATAGTAATACCTTCATTTTAACGATAATTAATATACAGTTAATGGATGCTCATGATGGGCCATTATGATTTATAACCGGGCCCATTTAGACGCAATGCCTAATTGATTCAATGCCTAATCCCTTTTCAGCCGAATCAACAATACAAAGATTTACAGCATCTGATCCAATCGACGACTATTGTCTTTTTCGGAAAATGGTTCCCAATCATTATATATAAAGTGGAGTGTATTAGAGCTTACACGTAATACTTATGTCATCAAGAATTTCGAACTCTGCTATTTTGATAAGACTGAGATCAATCAATTTATAAAATTATTATCTTTTAAAATTATTCAGTATTTATCAAGCGATTAATTGAGTATAATGGGAACAAAATGCAAGGAATACTGAATTCATTTAAGGTTTAAAGAAGCCTGTAAGGGTGTTAAAAAGTATACAAATATTCTTGGAGTAGGATTTTAATCTGTGATAAATCTCACCCATTTAGACAATAGAATAGAAATACGAGGATATAATTGACCGAGCACGCTGAGGTCTATGATCAACTTTTCATCTCCACACTAGACCGTTTAGCATTTTGTCTGAGCATGTTTGTTACGCAGTCACGACCAAGCGCGTTGTTCGATTTTCTTGAAATTTGGTATAGATGTTCCTTGAGGTTTTTAAAATGGTTTCTTATAAAAAAAAAAATTTAAATTAATTGGATAAAAAAAAAAATCTTTTTTTGGAATCGAGATCTATTGTTCGAAGAACTATGAATCATATATTGTAAAAAAAAAAAAAAAAAAAAAAAAACTATAAATAAAAGAACAATAAAATTAAAGAAACCGTTTACGTCAGATCACACACACCATGAATTTACATGCTGAATTGATGATTGAAAAAATCGGTCAGACACAACTCAGACAAACTTTCTCATATACGAGTTCATAATTACATAGCCCAGTATTTCCATATTTTTTAGTTTTCGTAGATGTACCTTTAATTATTATTGAACATTTTATCAAAATGTAACATACAAATAACTTCTCGGCGGGGAATCGTACTCGGCCTCTCTCCGTCCGCGTTTAAAGCTATTTTCTCGGGAACTAGATTTTTCCCGGGAAAACGGCTTATATCGTTAGATTTGTATTTAAATGGACTACATTTGAGAAATTATTTTTAATCAAAATCATCGACACCGTTTTCGAGAAATAATTTTTTTCTCACGTTTTTCAGAGTTTTTTTGGGGGGTAGCGCTCCCAAATTTGGAGCTAAAATTCATTTCTCGATTTCGGCTCCGGGTATGATTTTTCTGAACATGTATGCCTAATTTCGTCAAAATCGCACCAGTAATTTAGGCTCCAGGTGTCTGCACAGACAGATATTTTTTAAACCATTTTATTGGACCCAAGGGACCTCAAAACGTATAAAATCATCAAAATCGAATTTTCTTGTTCTCACAATACGTTCTCTTTATATGACAAAGTAAAAACGAATAAACAAGAATCGTTCCTATGCCATAAAGTATGAAAAATCAAGAAACAAACCTTCTTAAATTGAAGTCGTATTATATATAATAAGCTAGTATGGGAACGTTACATAATTAGGTATGCATGTCAATATAGACATGTGTATCAATGTACTCATAGTAGCATTACTATCAGAGGAAGATAGCATTACTACCAGAGGAAGATTATTCACTAAATATTGACCAAACCCAAAACATACCAACTATACTGCTTATTGAAGTCAGGGTTTACACCCATAACCACTAAATACAATACAGTAGTTTAAATTATTATTGATAATTTATTGAATCTTCTTACTGTAGTCATAAATTATTCATACTTAATTAATAAACAAGCTCTTTTTGCTACACGATTAATGAATTTGAATTTACCATCCTTCAGTTTTAAATCATTAATGAAACTGAATCACTAAGCTTTAGTAATTATAGATTTAATTAGACGATCTGTAGTCAAACACCAAGCTGAATAATTACATTTAGCAGATGATGAATTAGAACATGAAGGAGATTACATATTGATTAACAGGTTGTATCGATATATGATTTAAAATATTGAACAACCAGACGTAATCTCGCTTTGGTTTTACATTACACCAAGCTACGTACATAAAATTATCATTTGCTATATTTTAACATTAACTATACATTTTAAAGCAGCCTTAAAAATAGACCCGTGAAATAATTGATGACTTTGAAACAAAATTCTTTTTTTCTTTTTACAATTATTGGCAGAAAATCTAAAAGGTTTCAAATTTCTAAAATATATAAGACTTTTCCACTTTACAAAAGATCACTACAGATTAGCGCAGTGGCAAAGAAATTCGTTCTCAAGGCTGCTGATACAACTCTAATCAGGGTTTTTGTTTAATTCGAACTGGTCGGTGTTGAAATTCTCCAGAGGATTTTGAATCACTCAGCTTGTTGGGGCCCTGTATAGCCTGAGGACCTCTCAGCCCACACCCTGTTTAGACTTTCAGCCCCTTAATGAAATTCTCCCCTTTCCTCTTAATTTTCCCCTTTCCTCTTAATTCTTCCCTTCCCTCTTAATTCCTACAAACATTTCCCTTGTTTCTAAAACTTACGATTATTACCCTTAGGGCTTACAAAGTTTTACACTAGTAACTGCTTTTATAATTTCCTTTTTTTTGGTATGAGGTTTTGAAATGAGGAAGATATATTAATTTTTATTTTTGTTTTTCTATTCTCAAAATAGCTCAGGGTATACGATAAGAAAATAGTTTAGCATCTAGGCTCAGAAAGACAAAAATCATTAAAACCGAATAAAATCGACGCAAGCAAAAAACTTAAAGGAATTAATTATATGAATATGATTTAATTAACATACCAGCTCCAACTCTATTACTCAAAATCACACTTTAATCTCACCAATTCATAAAAAGAAACATTTTTTAAAGTAGATATAGGGCTCTCACAATCACAAAAACTCCATATTATTTCAATAATGTTTTGAAAAATCGAGAAAAAATTATTAATGCAAATATTAAGATTTATGAGTTACTTATTATTAAGATAGTAATATAGGTAATTTACTAATTATTTCAGTATACCTATAAACTTAGTATTAATTACTCAAGCACTTGTAAATTAAGTTAAATTATGAAGCGTTTGTAAAGGTCATCAGGAAATATAAAGAATAGTCTCTTCAAGTAAAAATATGTTTAATTTTCAAAGCAGTTTTTGGCCACTATAGGGCCATCGTCAGTGTCTCAACAAATAGTAATAAAAACTAATCGAAATGTCAAAAAGGGAACCAAGAAAATAAAACAAAATAACAGTTAAAAAAAATAAATGTAATAAATATAGGGTGGCGCAGCGCGGATGACCGACCACATTTTAAATTGTTACCATGTGCTTAATACTAGAGCCAGGGGATTGAAATAATGCGAATTTTCAAGAAAAATGTGGAAGTTTACTGGTCATAAGTCAAATTTTTAAGTGTGGAAGTTAATATCCGATAAATGACGTCCTTGTCAATTTCCACATTCACATTATTCACACGACCGAGAAACATTTGACGCACGCGATCTATGAACACTGGTGTGTGCATTGGCTCCATCTTGTTGGAACCATATGTGGACAGTATCCATTTCGTTATCCTTTGAATAGGAGGGGAAAATCGGATTCCCTGACGAGATGTTAGAGAATGTGATTAGCAACTTCGCCGACCGCCTCTAAGAATGTGTAAATCGACAAGGTGTCATTTATCGGACATTATCTTCCTCACTTAAAAATTTGACTTATGTCCAGTAAACTTCCACATTTTTGTTTGAAAATTTGCTTTATATCAATCTCCTACCTCTAGTATTAAGCACATGGTGACCATTTAAAATGTGGTCATCCGCGCTTCGCCACCCTGTATACATAATAAACCAACAGAATAAATAAAATAAGACATTACACAAATAAGATACAAACAAAAAAAATTAAAGATTACTAATGTAAGCCTACCGAAAAGTGAAAAATGTTAATTAAAAATTGAAAGATAAAAGTGCAGTGAGTCTTGGCAAAACCAGCAACTGGTATAAGACTGACATAATTTTTGGCTTTTACCATGATCTTTAAAATGGATGGCGCATGACACATCTCCCCTCTCGTTCACGTTATACTCGTTTCCCACTCGATACTGGGAG
Organism: Gerris lacustris; assembly: GCA_951217055.1. NCBI lineage: Eukaryota > Metazoa > Arthropoda > Insecta > Hemiptera > Gerridae > Gerris > Gerris lacustris. The sequence continues at coordinate 70,962,419 of OX578278.1, read as the reverse complement.
CGTAGATCTCTAGCTTCTCCACGGCCCTTCTGGACAAAATATATGAATCCAAATTTACTAGCTGGTTGAATTTACTACTGGAACGTCGAAGGTGCTCTTTGGCTCTTATTTTATAGGAGCGTCCTGTTTGTCCGACACACTCGGTGTCACATTCTCCGCAGACCATAACATAGACATAGACCACACTTTTGTTCTCAGGCAAGACGGGTCTTCCACCATACTCAGATGAGCCTTTAAAGCCTAGCTCAAACTGAATCCGACATTTAAATTATTATACGAGTAGTTAGCTAGAGTTCTAGCAAAACTCGTGTCAGATTTATATCAGTAGCTGGTTTGGCATGACTCAATACACTCCCATCTTTTCAATGTTTATAATTAACAATTTTCACTTTTCGGTGGGCATTTAGGCTTTCTTATTTTATTATTAACGAGGCCTTAGGCTTTTGGCATCGGGATTAATTTTATATTTAGAAGAAAAAACATTCACAACGTTTTTTTCCTAATTTAAATAGCTTTTCTTTTAATTAACCAAAGAAAATTAATTTATTATTATTAATAAGCTGGAAAAATAAAATTAATCGAGAAAGATAGAGAAAAAATTTGGTAACGTTTAATGATTAAAAATGGATAATTAAACAAATAATAGACGTTATCTTCACCAAAAAAATATCAGAGCAGATGAAGACTTAAACAAAATTGGTATAAAGAATTTTTTAATCGTGACACTCCTTCAATTAGATGGTTAAAAAAAATTAATAATTGAACGTAATAATTTAAAATGATCTTACATACAAGTACCTTTTGAGCAATTATATATTATAATATTATATGCTCCAAATATTTAATATTATAATTTATAATATATAATATATTAATTAATATTAATATAATATATAATACAAGCATTCGCCCCGCGCTTCGAGCGGGGTTCATGCTTGCAATCAGTGGATGTATTATTACTATTTTATACATATTACTATCATATTAGATAATTGAGTAGGCTATTTCATTAAATATAATACTACAAAGTACTAATGAGATCCACACCTAATCTAATTTTAAGGGGAACTGCCTATACGCATAATTTTCACACCTCTATTTCCAACTTCAAATCTAAAAGTTATTCTTGGAATTATTATTGTTTCCCCCGAAGATGGTGTTCTAACTTAAATAAAATATTTAGATATCTTAACTATTATTAGTTTCGTTCTACTAACTAATGAAGTTTAGTGAAATTATTTTCTTTCATTTACATGACAACTGCACCCTCTTTCAAAGTTAACCTATGATCTGGTACACCAACTGGCTTACAGAATTCTATATTGACACATCTATATAAGACCCCCTAAGACCAATTTCACTATCCGAATTGTATCATACTCTTTGTGGTCCATTTAACTATTCTAATATTTTTTTTTTTTCATTTACATTTTCAATATCACTCATTGGCTGCTTGCTCAGTAATAAAAAGAACTTCAGGAGTAATTCGAAGTTTCAGCTGAGATTTTGCAATAGTTACTCATGTTTAAAAAATAAAAAAAAAACGATTTAATGTTTGGTACTTTTTTATTGTGCACATCACAAATTTGTGTCATTTAGTGTATATAGTGTAAATATTTTTGATGTAGACTGAAGTAGCAAAAATTAAATAGTTTTTAATTTTTTGAACTTCATGAGGATTAAATAAACTAAAATATGTCAATTATAATATATTTACTTCTGTGTACAATCAAACATATTTACAGAAATATTTACACTATAAAGCAATATGCAAATAATAATCTATATTTCCAAAATTTTACAAAGATCTCACATAAGCACGCTATAAGTCACTTACAACATGGAACAAACTTAAATATATACCTCTAATTAATTAATTACTGATAATTAATGTTTACTTCTAAAGGTAAAGAAAAGCTCATCAAATTAAAGCTCAAAAACAGTACAATACAATTATATCATTTAAATAAATGTTAGATGATACTGCAGAAGGTTACAATCTAAAATAACCTTCCATGTATGATTTTCGTATATAAATAAAATATTTAAATTTTTTCAAAAATTTTTCCACATTATTTTTTCTGATGTCAAATAAAGGGTAAATACCAATTCTTATTGAAATCGTAAATTTTGGGGAGAAACTAAATTTCAAAGGTATCAAATTTTGGCTGAAAAATATGTCGGGAGATTTCGGTGAAAATATGTCGGGAGATTTTGGTGAACAACACCCAACATAATTTATATCGTTGGAAAGAGCCGTCGAGACTGCGTTAATAGGACAAATACAACTCGAGATGCGGGCGTTTGAAAGCTGGTGATATTTCCTTTTTTGCCCGTTTTCTTTAAATTTCTCCGTGAATGAAATGAAATAGATATAATAATATTAGAATAGTTAAATGGACCACAAAGTATATGATACAATTCGGATAGTGAAATCGATCCTGGGGGTCTTATATAGATGTGTCAATATTGAATTCTGTAAGCCAGTCGGTGTACCATATGATAGGTTAACTTTGAAGATTGTGCAGTTGTCATGAAAATGAAAAAAAAATTAATTTCACTAAACAATTCATTATTAATTAGTTAGTAGAACGGAACTAATAATAGTTAAGATATCTAAATATATGATTTAAGTTAGAAAACCATCTTCGGGGGAAACAATAATAATTCCAAGAATAACTTTTAGATTTGAAGTTGGAAATAGAGGTGTGAAAATTATGCGTATAGGCAGTTCCCCTTGAAATTAGCTAACTCGATGACAATAAATAAATCCGGGAGTCAAAAATTGTCTTTTGTTGGTGTGGATCTCATTAGTACTTTGTAGTATTTTATATTTAATGAAATAGCCTACTCAATTATCTAATATGATAGTAATATGTATAAAATAGTAATAATACATCCACTGATTGCAAGCATGAACCCCGCGCGACTGCTTGTCTATATATAAGCTTTTAAAAATAATTATTTGTTAAAAAGTTAATATGAAGTTATTTCTGAAATTTTAAATATATTTGTTCTTTATAAATACTAATTTTTCTCATCAAAAAGGACAAATTAATTGAATCATAAATACCCGATTAAAACTGCATAAGTGAAAGGTTTAAGCAACCGATAGGAAATTAAATCGGGTAATATTTGCACACGACATGAGAGATCAAAGTCAAAAATTTAACAACAAAAAATTGATCAAATTTACTCTATTAAGGTAGAACCGATTTTCGTAACCTTGGTGTTCATGCTAGGTCGGTGACTATAAGACAATACTATATCAACATACTATCCAATATATTAACATATTGGATTAAAATATAGGACATGTCATGAAAAAGATTACATTACATATATTTGATTAGTTTTATTACAGAGACAATGGCTCTGCTGGGCTTGAGAGATAACAATAGCTAGAACCTAAATCAACTTATTTTATTTATTAGTACTCGAAATTATTTTAAAAATAAGTAGTTAATGTTGAGGTGAAATAATAATTTTATAATACATATATTAAGCTATATCACATAAAAAAGAAAACAATGTAAATAATTTTCCACATTGTAGGACTTAATTTTAATCTAAAACATACAACTAAACTATAACTTATCTAAATAAACTAATATATTTATTTAAATAAACTAATATATTTATTTAAATAAAGTAAAACATTCATTTAAATAAACGAAAATATTCATTTAAATAAAGTAAAACATTCGTTTAAATAAAGTAAAAGATTCTTTTAAATAAACTAAAACATTAGCTTAATAGAATTTAACAAACTATTAAAAACAATTCTAGTAACAATAGTATGGTAATAAAAACAATTAAATAAATAAGAATAAAATTATACCTTAATAAATGTCGGTAGTATAACAAAAGATGTGGGGAGTAGAAGTCCACACCATGGCTGAACACGTAAGACTGGTCAGGGAGACTGACGGAGAAAGAGAGGGGGCATTTGTTTACAAAGTGTGTTTTCGCGGAAACTAATGTATTTATTATCTTTTACCTAGTGAACAACATATTTTATTATTTAATATTTGTTTATATTTATTTATTCTTGTTTTTAACTATAACATAATAATAAACAGCTTATAAAAAGCTTATAAAAGTATTATTTATTAAAAGAACGTAAACATGACGTTATTTACGGAATTTTAAATCCATTTTTTCTTTATAAATACTCATTTTTCTCGGCAAAAAATACAAATAATTTGAATAGTAAATACTTTTTTTAAAGAGCATTAGTGTGGGGTTTAAATACTCCAATCGAAAATTAAATTGGCCATTAATCATCAACGCTACGAGAGCTTAAAGTACAAAATTTAACGAAAAATTATAAAATTTTCTTGATTTAAGGTAGAACCGTTGGTCGTAGGACAAAAAGTCATAGGACCAAAATTGTAGATCTTTTAAAATCAGTTACCGTTGGTGCTATCCGCTTTTCGATACGACTAACCGTTTAGCCACTATAGCCCTTCGAAGAAACCCTTCAATTCCCGTCCCCCGTTTTAATTTTTTTAAGGGGGGTAAAATTAATTTTTTTCGACTTTTCAGATTTTTCTAGTCGGTTTGGGCCGATTCGGGACCAAACGCAAAAAACCGCGAGTCTCTAAGTGGTCTGGAAGTGCCCAAACATTTTGATAACCCGATCAGCTGATTAGCCACTTTATATATATAAAATAATAAAATAATATATAATATAATAATAATATTAATATAACATATTATAATATTATATTATTATATCTAAAACACAAGTACATTTTGAGCAATTATATATTATAATTTTATAATATTATGTGCTCCTAATATTTCCTTATATATTATAATATTATATGATCCTAATATTTAAATTAATAGATTAGATTTTTGGCTAGTTAATTAATAATGTCCCTTCACAAGTCTAAAGCCATGATTGGAATATGTTTATTCTTGGTACTTCTTTAGATTGTTATTCCCCTGTTCTTTTTTTAGAATATAAATGACTTTGACTGAACAGCTATTAAGAAAAAGGTATGTTTAGTCCAGTGTACTGTAGGACAAAGGAATATCACACTTCTGTTTTTATAAGGGGAGTAACAGTCAAAAGAAGCACATTCCTTACATTTTTTTTAGAATGTTACTTCCCTCTTTTTTTATCAGGGGAGTAACTATCTAAAGAAGTGCCTCTTCCTTGTGACAACATTCAAATTCCTCAATTAAAAATTATGATAAACTTAAATTTATATGTAAATAATTTCAAGATAAAAAGAACTTTTTATATACTACGTTTTTATATTTTCTGTTGAATCGTATGTAATGTTGATAATATAATTGTTCTTGTTATATAATATATAATGTAAAAAAAAAAAAAAATAGTTCCGAATTTATTTACTTCACATAAATGACAACCATCTAGAGAGCTGATCTTAAACCTATAAAAGGACAAATCTTTGTACAACTGATCTCCCCAACACCAAATCTAAAGCGTGCCATCGATATATTTAAAATAATATAAATAATATTTCCTGTTTTGCTGTCACTCAATGTTTATCTATCACAAATTTGAGACCCGTCAAAATGAAGATTGCGTAAATATGGGACATGGCAAAACAAATAAAATAACTAGCGGATTTTTTCCGAACTAACTTTCCGTACAGCAAAATTTGCTGAAAACCAATTAAATTCTGCTGAAAGATGGCTAAAAGTATTAAAATAATGCATTGTCATCGTGTTCTGAGCTATGCTAAAAGATTCAAATGTCTAGCTATTCGGGAAGTTAGTTAGAAATCGATTGCCAGATTTGTACCGGACAAACAAACAAACAAACAAACAAGAAAGCAAGCTAATAAAAACGTAGTAAAAATAGTCAAGAACAAACGTAGAAATAGTCAAATAATAATCTCTTTCTACGTAGACTGTTAAGAGAAACTAAAAAAGACGTAAACTGATCCTGATATGAATAAAACTATTTGAATTATATATAGAGGACGGATATAATCACTCTTTAACGGTACATAAACCCAAGTAAATATATTTATTAAATATAAAACCTTCAACATTCCCAACTAAAATATTACATTTCACTTGAGTTTAACTATCTATATAGAAATTTAAAACTAAACATCAACATTAAGTGAAATTGAACCTCTATTTTATGCTAATTCAATGTAAACTGTTTCTACATAAACTTAATCTGATTTAGATCAAAGTAAAATCCACCGTAAAAACAGAAAGCGGGTAGTTTGAATTTCAAAATTTATTTTATAGTCGTAATTTGCTGAGAAAATTCTCGTTTATCTCAAAGCAAAGTAATCATTTTCAAACAACCTCTATATAAATCTAACTATTTACAAAAGGATGAAATAGTTACTTACTTCTGAGGGCTAAGTTATCAAACGAATATCATACCCTTATCTCCAATAAATTTTCTAAAAAGCAAAGACATTTTGAAACGTTCATTTACTAAACTATAACTAAATCACTCAGCAGCCTTTATCCACAAGTATCCCGTTTCAAATGATTATTTAAAACATAATTTTCTTCTAACATCGACAAAATGATTTCGAGATATATCGTAATGTCAGTGAGGGGGGGGGGGGGGGGGGGAGGGGCGGATTAATATGAATCATATTCTGACTAAATATAAAAATAATGAGGGAGAAAAAGAATGTGAAATATTGTTAAGAAATTATTTTTATAAACGTGACAACCAATTTTAAGAAACATTATCTTTTATTTAATATTTATTGATATTCATTATTTGAACTATTATATTGAAGGGAGTATGTCTTGAATATGAAACAGGCAATGAATAAACATTGCATTTGATACAACCAGAATTTAATATTTTTAATAAATGAATTTACATGAAGTGTTTTGTTGTTTCTAATAAAGCAGTGATTTGTGTCAGTGTTTCGTGCTTCTATAATTTAGCAATGAGCATCGAATTAAATGATTAATTCTCTCATTTAGCAAAGTGCTAATGTAGAGAACATTATCGGATTGATGACTAATCCCTTTTTAAAAAAATGGACTAAAAGTGTGACAATCACACTAATTTTAGGTTCTATCCAACTCAGTTGGCAGTTAGGGGTGGGTTGTATTTGTAATGAAATTAATTAGAATAAAAAAATCACAGGGAAGTAATTGCGTCTAAGTACTTCTTAAGGTATCGTAGATCATTAAGCATACTCGTTATATAGTTATGATTTTTAATTTCCGAGGGGTCCCTAGTTCGATCCCCCCGGGGGGTCACAATGTTTTTATCGGTAATAAAAACAAGGTAAATTAAATTTTTTCTAGAAATGTTCAGTGCCCCACCATAAGGTATTAGCATAAATTATTTCAAAATTTTAAGACCAGCCATTATATATTGGGGGGGGGGGGGGGGGTATTTTTTCGGGTATATTTCAACTCATAAAACCAATAAAGAGTGCAATATTTAAAACAGTGCATATTCATTTGTAACCTACTATTCAGCGGCTTTCATTTGATAACCCACCCTAAATTTTGAAAACAATAAAATTTTGGGAGCACTTCACATTCCCGCGCACAAACTTGACAATTTTTAAAAATCGGCAATTCCCTCCAGAAATTTTCATCGCGCCAAAATAAGGCATTAGCATGAATTATTTCAAAATTGTAGGACCAGCCATTATAAAGTGGTTGGTGGAGGGGGTAATTTTTTAACCTATTAAACCAACAAAGAATGCAATATTTGAAAAAGTATATACACATTTGTAACTTACTATTCAGCAGCTTTCATTTCATAACCCACTATAATTAAAAAAAAACACATTTTTGAGTTTACCACATTTTTTCGAATTGCGCATGCACATATTTAATTTTTAACTTCTGTAATTTTTTCTATGTTTGGATAAAAGTTACGCCAGAGTTTTAAATTTCAGCTCTTTAGCTTAAACGGTTCGGGGTCGGGCCCTATGAACCAACAAGCGACGGACAGACGGACACACCACCCTCGGCATAAGGGTTTTGAGAAGTATCTACAAAACCCTAAAAACATGTATTTTATCTGAGCGCCAGGTTCTTTTGAAGGGAGAAGAACCAACCCCATAAAACTTACATTACATTCATTCATAATCTTAAGATTTTTTCTTTTAAATGGTCCTAGGTGTGTATAAAAGAAATAGGCGATGGTTAGTTGAAGATGATAGATAGTGCTGTTTGTTCGAAAAATTCGGCCCTGGACCAACCACCCTTCACTCGAAGGGTTCTAGAGAGGTTCTACATATAGATTATGGAAGAAAAATAAATTTGTTGATGACTACCACTGATACACTTTAATTGGTAAAACATTGCTGTGAGCTTACAGAACAAAAAAAAAAAAAAAATTGTTAACATCAAATTCCTAGAGGCCTCACGGCCAAAGCCAACGGCCGCCACACCGTGCAGTTCCGAGAGCCTTTGCCTGGGTCAGAGCATGGCATCCAAGGACCACGAAAAAATCTTTACTGTCTACAAAAATCTATACCATCTAATTTATAATAATTACTAGGCATCGTGTGGCTCTATCATTGAAGCGAGCGTACTGCAATAAAATACTGAATATAAAGGAATTTATTAATCATGTTGAAGATTAGTGGAAAAGAAGGTACTACAGCTGGAGACTGGATTACAGACCTTTTATACCTTTCTAACTCCCTGTTATACTTTTCTGAGTTTTTAAGCTAAAAGTAACGTAACGTTTTTGAGTTATGTTCCATAGCTTAAACATGAAAATGTCAAAAACATATACTACACGCCTATAAGAATCTTAACCACCCGCACTAGCTTTTATACTATTCATTATAAATGTATCAATTCACTACCCAACAGTTGCGTTAGAACGTAAGACATCGGTAAAAATTTCGTTTTCTCTACTTTAAACGTTTAGGTCCGCTTTAATAGATTTAACGATCTTTATTAATTCATAGCGGTGTCGCTGTTAGTCTTACTAAAAATGTTCGCCTCGTCGAATAGGTAATGATAGCATATTTTCATGTCCTGAAATTCCAATTATACATTTGAAGCTCACGTTTACGCGAGCGTTGCGCGCGAAATCTTGGACGGATAACGCTGTCCAACGAACTTAGCCTGAGCATTAGTAAATGGAATAAGTATCCAAATTTCAACTAAATCGGTCAATTTTTACTCAAGTTATCGTCGGACATGTAAACGTTACTGACGGACACACAAACAGACAGAAAATATGCATAGTTTTGTTGAATGTAAGAAGCTCGCTTCAATTAAAGGTTGGAGAAAATAAAATAATAAAAAAACTTAAAAAAGAAATAAGCAATTGGGATTTCTCCAAACCCATGAAATCAAAATTATAATGAACCACCAAGCGCAAAATCATAAACAGCCAATCAACAATTTTCCACAATATTTTAATCAATAATTGTGAACAGAAAATACACTGATATATTAGATTTATTTTGTTAAATATCTTTAATTTCAAAGATATTCTTATGGGTACTTATAAAGTAAGAAAGTTAATGGTATTAAGTCATACGGTTTAATACAAAAGCCATATCTTTTTCCTTTTTGTATATTAAAAACAGAATAATTTCATACTTGTATAAGTACACCCCTTTTCACTTAGTGATTAAGTAATTTGTTAATAATAGTGTGCTGTTGGCACAAACATATATACATATACACTCTCATTCTTATTAATACTAATTGGAAATTCATGAATAATTTAAGAACGTAATTTGTACCTAGAACATTAAACTTATTAATTTCATAAATTCCGAGTACTGTTAATATATTAACCGAGCTTTGGGATTTCTCTGATTAGAAACTTAAAAATGAGCTGCTATATTCATTAATGTTGATGCAAAAGGGGGGATGGGGAGGTAAAATTATGAATAATTAATTAAAAGGTACTAAAACTGAACTTTTCATTTCCACATTTCAAATAATATAACAAAATTTCCTCCTTTTCCGCATACATTTGGTTGAAAATTTCGTGGGTTTTTAGGGAAATGAAAATAAATTTTCAGGGGATTACCAAAAGGCCAGGGATTCGAAGCCTCTTCAGAACCCTTTTTAAGGGAACTTTCGGGAAAAGGGTGTTGAAATTTTCGCTTAATTTAATATTCAATTTATATTTTTGAGTAATGGCTTCTCATAAACTTTTGAACTACGAAGCTACCGATGCAGGGCGCTATCTCTATACTAATTTCCGCAACTAATCTCACCTTATGCCGTTAAAACTAACGACTCTTACTATATTATTTAAAAATGTTCAACCAATTTCCTCTACTCTATTATTTCATTTTCAGCATTAAGTGCTCAATAATATTTATTATTCAATTTTAATTATACCACGTAGGGAAAGTAGTTTGAGTCTAGTAAGTGTTATTAAGTCAAGTTAAGCCAACTCTATAAATTTATACAGGTAAGAAACTTTAAGTAAATTGCATTTTCAATGAATGAAATATCTTAATCGAGTCTCTTCCTTGTTCCTTTACAGACACTGCAGCCCTTTAAATAAACTAACTATTGCAATCGTTAGTTTCAACTTGAACAAAACTAAATAAAAGTAAATAGGGTAAGTTATTGCGTAAAGTAAGCTCAGTGTAGACCAGTGTAGACACTTGCAGCTCTATATAATATTAATGTGGAGTTAACAGATACATCTTTAAGCAGATACGTAACTATTTTCAAGAGTTAAGATGAGATTAGCGTAGCCAAGTATTTGTTAATGCACTCTCCTAAAACAATTGTCTTTAACAACGACATATCAGGTTCAAATCTAGTTGACGAAATCATCAGACTGAAATAAAATTACTAAGTAGGGGATACCGGGGCTGGTTGTTAGATGGGGTAGGTTGTTACATACTGAATATAATTTGAACTGAGGTGGAGAGAACTACAACGCAAATCTCAGTCTTTCAAGGCAAATATAGCTTAGTTCTTGTGTTTTTAGCTCTAGGACAGATCCCCTTATTCTATGGATACTATTTATATTTTAAACCCCTAAACGTAAAAAAATTAGGTGCTATATATAGTATGTTCTGCTATCTTTATTTGTTTTAATATAGCTTTAGTGAATACTAGATCGAAAACAATGTTCATTAAGCTAAATTATACACAGTTTATTAGATCGTTTAAACATATGTTGATGGGCGCTTTACTCGATTGCGTACAAAATTACAGCAGGGGGTTGGTTGTTACGGGGTAAATTGTTAAAACCTGCCTCATTACTTTTTGTATGTAATAACCAACCCTAGCAAATGTAAATTATTATTAAAATAAGCTGTTTCACCAGAAATTTTGTTCAAATGTGAAAAAATGATCAATTTTTACTGTCAAACATATAAGTCGAGGTTTAGTGGATATGCTTAACTTTTATTAATATTTTGCTTTTCTCTCTATATAAATGTTTGACAAATTTTAAGCTAGTCATTGTATCACATAGCTTATTTTCCTGTTTTACTTAGATGTAATTATATTTTTGTGTCCTTGCCTATTATTCCTGCTAACTACCTAAATATAAAACAAATTGTTGAACTTGATGTTATTGTAATTTTTATTATCTAAGCAACCTAATGTAATTGAATTACTTATAATCATATTACATGAATTTTAAATCCCATAAAAAGGTAATTATTATTTATGGGACGTCCATAAGTAATTTCTGACAACCCTCAACACCCAATTTCTTTTACCATTATATGTAACAACTTACCCTAAAGTGGTGTAGGCTATTAAAATTTAAGTCTTCTGAGATTTTAAGTCCCTTCGATAAGAGACGTAAATATTGTAAGCCGAAAAAAAAGTGAGGTGCTCAACAGTTTTAAAGGACTAACGTTTAATTACTTTCATAAAACATATGACATGGCCAAATAAAATAAAGAAAAGTATAACATTATGTGTATGACATTAATTTAATGTATAAGTGTACGAACATTAATTTCTCATAAACGTATAAAAGTGGTTTTTGTTTTCCGACGAAGAATAACTATGATTTTAAAAATATTTGGTGATTAGTCATATAAAAATGGGGGGGGGGAGGGGGCGAAACACGTAATTTTCAAGGACATTTAGCGCATAGATGAATTGGTGCAAAAAACGAAACCAAATATGTATTTGTATTAGGGCGTCTTCCTCTTTCATTTTTCACCCCCAAATAATACATTTCCGTAAAAAAAAAAAAAAAATAATAAAAAAAATAAATAAATAAATAAAAAATAAAAATTACTTTTAGTTATTGAGGGACGATTTTTACACATAACATAACTGCAAAGTTCAATTTTTTTGTGTTGGGAACTTTCGGATATCAGGTGCGTAACAGAGACAAGCACAGGTATTAGGACCTCGTTCTTGCCTAAGGACCCTAAAATAGGGTGACCAAGCGTCCCGTAAAAACGGGATTGTCTTGTTTTTTCATGAACATTCCCGGTGTCCCGAAAAAGACTCCCGGAACGCCTAAATGTCCCGTATTTACGTTGCGTACTAAATACCCTTTCTGTTTGAGCATCATTTTTAAGATTTTTTAAAGATATGCCAATTTGTGTTTGCAATCCCTGCCTATAATGGCAATACTGAAAGAAAATTTTCGCTCATGATCATTTAGTGGACAGACGAACGAAACAGGATGGGAGTAGAGACGCTTTCTCCAATTCTTTAAGTACTATACAATTTCAATATGGGCTGTTGTAACTTTTACAAGTAAGTAAGTATTTGTAATATAACGGAATTTTATTACAGCGGACGACCCGCAGCTCCTATTACCCGTCACAGGACCCCCCCCCCCCCTCTCCTTTACCCTGGGGTTATTCTATACACACCGGATTGGGTCCCGAACGTGAGGTGTCCCGTTTTTTCCAGTTGACGATTTGGTCACCTTACCCTAAAATAACCTTTTCAAAAAGTAAAAAAATTATAATAATTGTCCAAAAATGTAAAAAAAAAAAAATATTTTAAATTTCACTTGTATCATAATTTAACTAGAAAATAATATAACTCTAGGTTTATTATTTATTGCAGACGAAGATCCTATTTATTTGATTTATGTCTAAAAAATTAAATGAAAAAAAAACTTGGCCCTAAAGATAAATAAGAAGCTCTTTAAGACCAATTCAAAATTATAATAAATTATATTCACTGATTCTTGAATATACACAGAATAGAATGCAAATGAGAACCTTTAAAAAAATCGGAAATGATATTTCAAAAGTTGATTTATTAAAATTGTATTTATTTGGTTTTTTCTTACTTTAATTCTTCTATTTTTAGTGAAATTAATGAGTATCTAACATTTATAAAAATAAATATTAAAAACAAATATTTATAAAGCTAAAACTAATTAATAATTCTTACTGAAGATTGAACGAGAGAATAAAATAGAAAAAATATATAAGATTGGTTGTATTTCATACATTTCAAAGAAGCTTATCAAAACCCATAAATAATATTAAGAAAAATAATAAATATTAAAATAGAAGAGAATTGGCAATTTTTAAGTATAATATTAAGATTAAGAGTGATTAATATCAAATATTTTTGCTAATAATTATTAAAATATTAATTAACAATACCCAAAATACCGTTTCTTTTTTAAAAAAACAAACTATTCATTCAAAAATATCACCTTAAATGCAAACTTCTCTATAAACAGATCCCCAGTTCATTGATCAGAACTGATTCTAGTACTGATCAACAAACGTCAGGTTAAAAAATAACGGAGGGATCAGCTGCTTTACACATCTAGATTGATGTGATTTAAGTGAAAAAATATCTAACCTAACTGGAATACACATAGAAATAAATATGTCGGTATAACACTCACTGATTGACAAGGGTTTGAACTGGCAGTGTTTGACGGCATTTGGCTAAGGAAAGATCTTAACCCGTTAGAATTTCGTCTAGGATGGAGAATTTTTAGGGGACGTAGGCAAAACCAAGGACCCTTATATTTTCCTGCGTGTGTCTGACTGTCCGTCCGTCCGTCTGTCGCCTGCTCTCACGGCTACACCTTTTGTCCGATCTCTTTGACAATTGGCATACATGTAAAATATATATAGCACCTATAAAGCACCCACCCACACATTTTAAAAATGTAGCAACTTAAAACAAAATATTTTTTTAAAAAATTAGGGTACAAAAACTTAAGGGTTAAATTTTTTTAACTTAAATTTAAATTTAAAATTTAAACGAGCTGATTACAAAAATATATAATTTTTTAGTTATAAGCTTTGATAGGGCGAGCGTAGGCGAGTTTGTTGTTGGTGTGAAAAGTGCCCATCCTCCCTCTCGCTTGTATAAAGTGTAAAGACAATATTATACGTTTTTTTATAACTATGCTCTTTTCAATATATTTATATGATTATAGTCCGGTTCACTGACAAAAAAATACGTGTGGTGTCGCGGGACACCCGGTAGGAACGAAGTTCCTTACATTTTTCATTAAATATAAATTATAAAATCACACTGCTAAGTACGTATACGTTGCTAACTACTTATACGTGGCGGAGTTAGAAAAGAGACAAAATTAAAAGTAACTAACTGTTTGGACCTAGCAGAGTTAAGGCAAAATTAAAAGAAAATCATTATTTGTATCATTAAAGCAAGCGTCTTACTATAAATATATATTAAATATAAGAAAAAAGTGATCATGATGAGTTTATAGTGAAAGAGTATGTTTGTTAAAGGAGTTTGGATTGAAATAGGACTGTTTTCTACCTACCCGGCCAATTAATTTAAAATATTATAAAATATATCTCTTCCCTACTCTATAGCTTCTGCTTGTATCAGGGTGAAATTTTACATGATTATATTTTATTTATTTACAAAACAAAGTGACATTTTTGACATATATAACAAAAATAATCAAAACAAGTCAAGTAACAGGCTTCCTTAATAACACTCTTTCCCTGAGATGAATACTGAGCAAATACGTAATAAGAGCACTATCAATAGGTACTTTAAACTAGACTGTAAACAATACAGTCTTGCCTACGGACCCTCGCTGTGTGCTGACTAGCACACACTTGACCTGTTTATTATATTTTTAACTACAGTGGAAATTCTCAGAACCGGCCACCTTGGGACCGGTTAAATTAAAAAAATGTAATCCACCCTTCCTCCCGATCTTGCAAGAAACTTTAGAATTATTGATTGGCAATTCTTTTCTCACCGGTTTCTCGAATAGCGAGAAACTTTCGAGGGGAAACAACTATAACTCGAGCCAAAGATCTCTAGTCTTCATTGGTTCCCGTTCTTTTTTCCCACCGGTTTCATCAATAGAAATGCCCGTTCTTTAGAAGTAGAGGTAGAAGGTCTATAACTAATCGCGCTAGAAAATCGAAGTTTATATTGGCTCCAGCTGTTTTTCCTCCTGCCGGTTTCTTCGAATGGGAGAAATGTCTTTCCCTGAGATGAATACTGAGCAAATACGTAATAAGAGCACTATCAATAGGTACTTTAAACTAGACTGTAAACAATACAGTCTTGCCTACGGACCCTCGCTGTGTGCTGACTAGCACACACTTGACCTGTTTATTATATTTTTAACTACAGTGGAAATTCTCAGAACCGGCCACCTTGGGACCGGTTAAATTAAAAAAATGTAATCCACCCTTCCTCCCGATCTTGCAAGAAACTTTAGAATTATTGATTGGCAATTCTTTTCTCACCGGTTTCTCGAATAGCGAGAAACTTTCGAGGGGAAACAACTATAACTCGAGCCAAAGATCTCTAGTCTTCATTGGTTCCCGTTCTTTTTTCCCACCGGTTCCATCAATAGAAATGCCCGTTCTTCAGAAGTAGAGGTAGAAGGTCTATAACTAATCGCGCTAGAAAATCGAAGTTTATATTGGCTCCAGCTGTTTTTCCTCCTGCCGGTTTCTTCGAATGGGAGAAATGTCATAGCGCGAAAATTATAACGTCGACGGTGCCAATTCACTTATCGACATGTGTCCTGTTTACTATTATTGTTATGACATTAACAAATGGTCAAAATAGAAAATTCTGGCGTGAGTTAATCGCAAGTTACCTGAACTATGGAGGGTGAAAATGAATTATATAATAATACAAGCTCTTAAGTAAGTTAAATTATTAAGTTAATTAAGTTTTTATTTTAAATACTTTATTTGTTAATAAATTAATTAATTAAGTAATTAATAGAATGTGTTATATTGGTATTAATTATCAAAGCGCAGCAAATATCATGTTAACTAGAACGCTACTTGCGTTGCTATTTTGGTATGACCAAGGATTACACAAATATCATGTTTGTAGGTTATAACCAATGTTTGATCGTTTATAGGGCCTTACAGAATTAAAATTCAGAAATGTCAAATTATAATTATATAATTAAAAGGAATTGAAATAGAATAACTGCTTTTAATTAATAAAAAGTTATTTATAAATAAAAATATTGTCAAAGCTAAGAGAAATCCTCAAATTAATACGACGATTTTATTTGTCATTCCGGGATATTAATTAATTATATCACCGTAAGATTTATTTGAACGTAATAAATTCAACAAAGTATTTAATTAAAAGTGGAAAGCACTTAATAATATACAAGTTAATTAATATACTAAAAGTAAACACTTGCAAAAGATTTATTTAGCATAAGGCACTAGACATTAGGTTTAAGGAAAGGAATAAGAAGAATTATTAATTTAAAAACAACTTTTAATACCTAATATTCTTGAAAAGGTTAAACTAGCAGAAAAAAAGATAAATCGATGTAGGAAAAATTTAGATTTTGGGATTTTTTTTTATCAAGTTATAGGACTAATATTTTTTTTATCCAAAGTTATAGGACTAGTAGTAGTAAAACAATAATTGAAGAAAGACAAAATTAAACAACAGGAATTTTTATAACACATTTATTTTCGTTACCCTATACAAAAAAGTTACTCATATATTTTGCCGGTTTTATATATATATATATATATATATATATATATATATATATATATATATATATATATATATATATATATAAATTTATATATATATATATATATATATATATATATATATATATATATATATATATATATATATATATATATATATATATATATATATATATATATATATATATAAAACCATATACGACAATAGCGGAATTTACAAACTAACAAGTAGCGACTGCGACTAAGTATACATACGAAGGACATCGCCCTTTTTACGCACACTCTTCTCTTATTACATCATCTATAACTGCAAAGAACACGTAGAATCTTAACTATACAATAGAACAGACTCCAACTACGCCAACCATCTACGTAAACATGGACCAACTACAATTGACAAAGCAATGACTATTGCACAAAGAACAGAAAGGACCAAGACTCGACATGTTTGATAAACTAGAAATTTACAAACATAGAACGACTAACAAGACTTTAATTAATAAAAAATTACTCACAAATTCTGACATTATCTGTACTTGAGCCACAAACGCAAACAAAAGGTCCAGCGATTCACAGATCGAGCAAGTATCGACGGTTTCTACGATGGTGGCCACATAATGATAATTAGGTAGCTAATAAGAAAGTATTATTTCAACAATATAATATTATGTATATCTAAACCACTCTCAACAAACAGAGTTACGTATCCTTTGGTTAAGGGCCCTTAGCTGAGAAGGCGAGGTTGACAATTAGCTTGACAAGCATGAGGTCATCATGGAGTGCTGAAGGACCATCTAATGCTTAAACCGTGTGTGATGTGAATACCATCCACTTAACTTGCGCCAGCATATCATCAGAATTAAAATTGCACCGACTCGACTTCAAGAACACGTAAGAGATCATCTAGTTAACATAAGAACGACTGATATTATTCTAAGTTACGCCAAGGAAACTGCACATCTGTGTATAATTTCTTGACTGGGCTCTTAAGTAATATGGCAAGGGTAAGACTCCACACCTAGAATCATCATAAAGGTCAAAGTTTTCTGATGGATGACGAATCTTATAAGATGAATAATACAACAATTCCAGCTCCCAGTACAAGAAGCATCAAGACAAGAGAACTTCTATTACTGAGCAGTTTACAGGAGAGAAAGATGGGTATCAAAAACCTACTTCAGAGTCGAGGGTATACTCCAGAAGATGTTTCAAGACCAAGGAATAAATCGTTACAATCACTTCCATCAAGACCGGTAACCACCAGAACTATTGATATATTAAACCCAGATTGTTATATATTTGTTAGTTGCAGTTAATTTCATTCGCATATTAAAATAGAATATATATAAATACTTTTTTTTGGGAAAATTTTGAAATTTAAAAGAAATTATTCATATGAAACAATATTCATATGTTTTAGGAGTATACTATACATTCAAAAATTCATTCTCATATGTGCGGCAAGATTGCCAATGTAAAATTGATAAAAAAAAAGACTCCCAATTGCTGTGGCACATAGCTTCCTCGCATCCTATAACGCACTTAATTGGTTTAATTGATTTTATGCTTTTACTTTATATAATATTATAATTATATGCTTTAGATTTTGTTACTTTCGATAGACTATACAATTTTTATAAAAATTAGATAAGTACTTTTGAAGCTATAGATGTAAATTAATGTATGTTTGTGCACATAAGGAAAAGAAACAAATGAGCGTAGAAGGTTGAAACCTATATGGGACCTGCAAAGAGCTACTTATGACCATACATATTTAATTAAAATCGGACATGTAGTTTTTAAGATATGTTGGTTCGCAAAAATTGAGCGACAGACCGACAGACAGAGAGATGACAGACAGACACGGAACCAAAAATGTTCCCTGATGTAAAATCGGAGACATAATATATTTCCACTCTTCAGAACGATCACATAGCTTCCGTTACCTTCGGTAAGCTCGGAAGCAAAAATGATCAAATTAGTAAATATGTATCTAAACCATACTTGGCTTCAGTCACTATAGGCCACATGGACGGCTTATTTTTTATACAATGAGTTTTTACAAATATGCGTGAAAGAAAAAAAAAACATATTTCAGCAATTTCCGATGTCATAAACCATTTTTTGTTCACCAAGCTATCTCTTTTGGAGTCGATATCGAAAAGATTAATAAAGATACGGCTATATTTTATCTGGACTCATGTATTGGCACACAACAGCTCCTTTATTACATTCAAATTAAATGTAGCATATAAACAGCATTAAGCCTTGTAGCATTGTATATTTTTATTTGGTATATTATTTATTATCTGCTTATTTATTCACTATTGTCACACTATTTGAATATTTAAAAGCAATTGGAATCAAGTTGTTGGGCAAGGGAACTGAACTGAATAAGGAAAATGGTTTGGTTTATGTGATTGCTTTTTTGTCTAACCAAGGAATCTATTTCAACTGGTAACTATATCCTCATTGTTTTCCAATGTTATTTCAATTTCGAAAAACAATTGTTTATTTTATTTATTTTATTACTATTGTTTCCGAGTCTACCGAAGATTTTTTTTTTATATGTCTGGATTAAAAAAATCCAAGAAAGATCCGTTATAGACATCATGGAAATCGAGTATGTCCGTCGTTCAACATTTTTGCAAGCCAACATATCTTAAACACTACTCTCATTAAATGATATTTGGATGGTAGGTCATAATTAACCCATTGTTGCGCCCATTTGTTTCTCTTTGAAATCGCATTTTTTTTTTTTATCTATATCTTCGAAAGTAGTCATCTGATTGCTCTAAAATTTGGGTGGTTTGTCGAAAGTAGCCAGCAGATAATCCCAGATTCATTTCAACCGTGGCGTCAGCGTTCTCTAATTTTGCTAAGTTGATACTTTAATTTATATAAAAAATCAAAATACCTGATATATTTAAAAACCGAAAGAGGGAAATGAAATAAATTTCACAATAATAGGTTGTAAAAGCATAAAACCATTCGAAATAGGACGCGAGGAAGCTATGTGCTACACTAATTTGCAGACTCTTCTATAAACAAGTCTTAAAAAATAAAAAAAACAATTTTTATGATATTTGGATGGATTGTAAATCGTAGCCCACAGATAGTCCCATATTAATTTTAAATATAATTAATTTTATTGCTAGATTAATACAATTATTCGTGTAAAAAACTAATCATGATAAGTTCCAAGTACATCATCGGGATTCATAGCTAATTATAATGAATCCAGTATCAAAAAGCACTCATTCTAGAACGAGAGGAATACTAACCCCAGGAGTCGAGGGGGCCTGGGGGCCTGGGTGGCTCGGAGGCTAGAGCGCTTGCCTTGTAATAAGGCAAGTTAAGCAGCATCGAGCCGGGTCAGATGGTGACCGGAGCTCTGGGTTCGATTCCCGGACCAGGCCCGTTCATTGTTCACCCAGCATTGTTTAAATAAATGGTAGCTGCTCGAAAGAGTAGCGCCACCAGGTTTCGGCCTGGAAACCATGGAATACACTCTCAGATCGATTCACATCGAAGGAGAGTCATGGTTAACGACCAGACACTTCACTCTAATGTGAAGAAGTTAGGTTTCTAACCCGGGTTTGTTCAATGGGCCCACCTAAGTGGCCTATGTCTTCGGGCGTAAAGCCCCCCGGAATAAAAAAAAAAATATAACCCAGGAGTCAGGACCTACAAGAGACAGGACGTCTTTTTTACTACGTTTTTATTAGCTTGTTTTCTTGTTTGTTTGTGGGTCCAGTACAAACATTGTAATCGATTTTTAACTAACTTCCCGAGTAGCTAAACATTTGAAACTTTTAGAATAGATCAGAACACGATGGCAATGCATTATTTTAATACTTTTAGCCATCTTTCAGCAGAATTTAATTCGTTTTAAGCAAATTTTGCTGTATGGAAAGTTAGTTCGGAAAAAATACGCAAGTATGGAAGGTCAGTTCGGAAACAATACGCAAGTTATTTTAAGGCCCATATTTATGATTTTCATTTTGACGGGTTTCAAATTGATGATTTTTTATTTTAGTTCCTGGTATGGCTGATAAAATTGTTAAAATGTTCAAGAACGATTATATCAGGCCTTTTTGTAATGTAAAACTAATTGTATTTTTAAGAGATAAACATTGAATGACAGCGAAGAAGGAAAAGTAAACAAAGAAAAATAGTTATTTACCCACCAAGGGAGGAAAGTAAGTGATTGGACCCTGAGCGATGAAGTTGGTTCCTTAGGCGAAGCCGAGGGAACCATAACGTGAGTTAAGTGATTTTTACTCCCAAGGTACGTACAAGATTTTACCTCCAGAAGGGAGAAAAAAATATAGGACGATTTTAATTTTAAATTACGTTATTCAACAAAAAATACATAGGTTTATATTTATTTTAAAAAAATATATAGTTAGATATAATATTAACAATTCTCTAAATAAGTTTAATCATGTTAAAATTAAATTATAGATAATAATGATTTGAATTTCAATGCTAAAATTAAATGGGAGAATCAGCTGGAAGCTGAGTCGTGTATTGAATGGTGTTGACAACTGATGTATTTTAATATGGATTAGTTAATCTACATTTAGAAATTATGTTTCCACTTTTAACTTGTTTGTTTCTTTTACTGATGAATCACTATGGCAACCGTTGTGGAGGTTACATGACATGTGTGAAGATGACATTATTGATTTCGACATTAAACAAAAGTTAGTAAATGAAATTTGTATTAGCACCAACCTTATTTATTTGTGCATTATCTAGGGCAACACTGGAGGGAATCAAGAGAGTTCATGATTCCCTTATTTTTCATTACTCCCTGTTTAACCCGACCGGGTGCAATGAGTAACTTCCCTCCCTGTAAACTAGGGAGGAAAGTTCACTTTTTCTCCCCGCTGGAGGTAAAATTAATTGACGTGTGATAACCAGGTTTGTTTACTCTTGTGTCCTAGGTAACGGGTTAATTTTTCTGCATCTGTACTTCTTTACTTGTACTCATTTTTCTTCTCTTACCGTCCCCTACACGGGGGCATATCGATGGCACGGTGTTGGCGAGGTTCGTTGTATACAAAGATTTGTCCTTTTATAGGTTTAAGATCAGATTTCTCGTTGGTTGTCAATGGTTACCAATAACAATTATATCATCAACACTACACATGATTCAACAGAAAATTAAAAAAACGTAGTATATACAAAGTTCTATTTATCTTGTAATTATTACTATAATTGTAGTGAGAGTGAAAATATGTTCGACGTTACTATCATATAGGAGTAAATTCCTAAAGCACATTCCTCAAACTAATAGATATAGCCGCACGAAAATATTAATAATTAACGGGTAAAATGATGAAATATTGATCTCTCTACCTTTCCTTTTAAATCAGGTAATGAATTATTTCAAAATTGAGAACAAAACAAGATTGCATTGATTTGTGTATATGTCTTTTGATAGTAAATCAATATAAAAATATGTAAAAAAAAACAAAACAGTTTGACAAAATAAATATAGATTTAGAATTGAAAATTAGAAACAGAGATTAGCTATCATCGGATTATGCATATAATTAAAAAACAAAAACAAAAAAGCACATAAATCGCAACAACGAATTGTTTAAATGTAGATAGAAAGTCACTCCACGTAAAATAAGTTTATTATTTTAAGAGCAGCTTTCAGCCACTATAGGGCCATTATCAGAGCCTAAACAAACAGTAATAAAAAGTAATCAAAATGTTATAAAGGAAAACCGAGACAATAACACGAAATAACAATCAAATCACAATCAATAAAAATAAAATTAACAAAAAGGCAAGAGCTCTTAAATAAAACGAGGAAGATAAAACAAAAAGTAAAAAAGATTACAAAATATTCCATAAGTGGGTAAAGTTTATGTAATATTTTGTCATCTTTCTTACTTTTTGTTTTATCTTCCTTGTTTTATTTAAGAGTTCTCGCCTTTTTGTTAATTAGGGTTTTGTAGATACTTCTCAAAACCCTTATACCGAGGGTGATGTGTCCGTCCGTCCGTCGCTCATATTTCATGGTTCATAGGGCCCGAACCGTTTAAGCGAAAGTACTGAAATTTGAAACACTGGTGCAACTTTTTGACCCAACCACAGGAAAAATATACAGAAGTTCATAATTAGATTTGAGCATGCGCAATTCGAAAAAATGTGGTAAACTCAAAAATTTATATTTTTTTTAATTTTTGAGTAGTGTATCAAATGAAAGCTCCTGAAGAGTAGGACACAAATATATATATTATTTTTTAAATGTTGCATTCCTTATTGGTTAAATAAATCAAAATATACCCAAAAAAAATTTTTTCCCCCCCCCAACCACTATAGATCGGCTGGCGCTAAAATTTTGAAATAATTCATGCTAATATCTTATTGTGGGGCGATGAAAATTCCGGGAGTTCATCCCAAATTTTCAAAAATTGTTAATTTTGGGCGCGAAAAAGTGAAGTGCGCCCAAAATTTTATTTTTTTAAAATTTCGTGTTGGGTATTATATGAAAGCTGCTAAAGAGTAGGGCACAAATGTATATATGCTTTTTTAAAATTTGCATTCCTTATAGGGGAAAAAAATAAAAATATACCCCAAAAAAATTTCCCCCCCCCCAACCACTATAGATCGGCTGGTGCTAAAATTTCGAAATAATTCATACTAATACCTTATAGTGAGGCGATGATATTTCCGGGAGTTCATTCCCAGGTTTTAAAAATTACCAATTTTGTGCGCGAAAATTTGGAGTGCGCCCAAAATTTTATTCTTTAAAAATTTTGAGTTGGGTATCAAATGAAAGCTGCTGAAGAGTAGGATACAAATATATATTTGCTTTTTTAAATTATTAAGTAAAAATATACCCCCAAAAAAATCCCCCCCCCCAAATTTTATATAATGGCTGGTCTTAAAATTTTGAAATGATTCATGGTTACACCGTATGGTTGGGCGATGAAAATTCCCAAAAAAATGTAATTTATCTTGTCGTTATTACCTATAAAAAATATTGTGACCTCCCGGGGGATCGAACCCGGGACCCTTAGGATCGAAGAAAAAAAATCATAATTACATAACGGGTATGCTTAATCATCTACAAAACCCTAAAAAGTACTCGGACTCAAGTACTTCCCTGTGATTTTTTTATTTTTATTGATTATTTCGTGTTATTGTCTCGGTTTTCTTTATAAAATTTTGATTAGTTTCAATTACTGTTTGTTTAGGCACTGATGATGGCCTTACAGTGGCTGAAAGCTTCTCTGAAAATAATAAACTTATTTTACGAGGAGTGACTTTTTCTTTCTACATTTAATGATGACCTCCACTAACGCTTCATATTTAAACGAATTGTTTGTTGAATCAATCAATGTTCACATAAATAAGACAATTGGTTGTTAAACAAAACTAGGATGGAAAGAGAGTTTTCAGATTGGAGTGCAGTGAATCTTTTACTGCGGTTTCAAGAGGGGTCAACTTGGTGGGTGTTCCCCCTCCATTGGTTAATATTTGAACAACAGCAAAACCTTAAAATCCCTTCCATGTTCCCAGTGTTGAAACTCAAGTGAAAATTTTACCCTACACGAGGTTTACACAAACACAGTAAAGTAAGATAAGGTTTAAAAAAGGTCAGCAAATTGGAAAGAAACAAAACCCTCCGAGTAGCCTTCTTTATAGTTTAAAACTTAGCCGAGAATTGCCTTTTACATAAAACACAGCGAGCAATTCTTTAAGAATTTAAACTTTTCCAGTGTCCTTTATAACGGTATCAACCATTTTAATTCACATTTAATCATACATTGTAATTTTTCTTAATAGTATAACTTACTGGAAAAGTTGAAATTATTATTAAATTTTTGCTGAATAAATAATAATTCAATTTTTGCTGAATAAATTATTATTTCTAAGAACTCGATTAAAAACAAAAAAAACAAAAACATGATCAGTCATAGCTTTAATCAATGACAAAAATGCATAAAAGAATAAAAGTTATTTCCAAGTTTACAAAAAGATAATGCTATTAATAATGTTACATGTGTACCAAATTTCAACTAAATCGGTCATAATTTATTCAAATTATCGTTAGCGTTCATTTTGTTAGTACTTTTTACTTTCTCATATACGAAGGCATACATAGAAAGAAAGTATTGTGATGGTGCAAAATTAGATATTGCTTTCAAAAAAGTGGTATGTGTTTAAAAAATGTATAACTGGCGTCTGTTGAGACGCGTGGAGCCTAAACTATACTGGGCCAATTTCTTATACCAGGGCGAAATCGTGAGATGAATTTTGGCTCAAAATTTAGGGGTGCTTACCCCAAAACCTCTTTAAAACCGTAAAAAAATTAATACTCGAAAACAATTTAAAAAAATCTAAAATGTAGTTACTGTACACGTAAATACAAAAATTATAAATTATTTTTCCTGGGAGAAATCGAGATTCTGAAATATTGATGAAAATAAAAATCTGATTTAGAAAAAATCGAAAATTAAAAATTAAAAACCGGCTGTTGATTATTTTTTAAATATGATAGAAAATGTATTTTTTTGAGTCTTAGTATAGATTTCCTTTTATTTAAAAAGAGAAAAAAAAATTAAGTCCATTAAGGTGTAACAATTATGACTTAGCACAGCATTCTGGAATATGCTTCTAGTAATTGTAACTAAAAAAAAAAAAAAAAAAAATACGTGTGCTGTCGTGGGACACCCGGTATGAACGAAGTTCCTTACGCTTTTCATTAAATATAAATTATAAAATCACACGCCTAAGTATACAATACTAACTAAAACTAAACTAACTTACTTTTAAAACTAAAATACATAACTACTTTTTAAACTAGAATACATGGCAGAGTTAGAAAAGAGACAAAATTAAAAGAAAAGCATTTTCTTTATCATTGAAGCGAGCGTCTTGCAATAAATATATATTGAATATTGATAAAAAAAAGTTAATCATGATGAGTTGACGATAAAGAGGATGGTTGTAGTGGAGTGAACTGGACTGTTCCCTAACCCTCTCGCCCCAGCTTACTCAATTTAAAATATTATAAAATATATCACTTTACAACCCACAAACTTCTGCTTGCATCAGGTCGAAATGGTATAATGTCTGTTTCAATTGTACTTTAGACGATGTGGATAAAGTTTTATTAAAATCATTACGTTAGAACGTAAGATATCGGTAACAACGTTGTTTTTTTTCTATTTTAAACGTTTAGGTCCACTTCCACTTCCACGTCCTCAAATTCCATTTTTAAATTTGAAGCTTACGTATACGTGAGCGTTGCGCGCTAACGCTTGGGCGGATAACGTTGTCCAACGAACTCGTCTTAGGCATTGGTAAAATGTGAACATGTGCACCAAATTTCAACTAAATCGGTTATCATTTACTCAAGTAACCGTCATCGGTCGATTTTGTGTCGGTCGGTTTTGTGACTGTAGTTTCTTTGAATTCACTCCCTGCTTCCAGACACTGTAACGTGCCATAAGGCAGTGGTTCTTAACCGGGGGGCCGCGGCCCCCCAGGGGGCCTCGAAAGGTATTTAGGTACTATATTTATTACATTTGGAAATTTTAAGGGGGCCGTAGTTACCAAAAGGTTAAGAACCACTGCCATAAGGAACTTATTAATATTCTAGGAGACTCATAACCGGAAAAATAGAATAAAATTAATATTTAGAAATATGTAGTTTGTTGCAACATTATACAGTCTAGTTGCCTTATTACAGACTATTTGCCTTTAATTACCGATTTTCTAATATTTGATAGAATCATTATTCTTTTACCAATTAACTTTGCTAGCCCTTTACATGTATTCATAATTTAGAGTGAATTTAATTAAAAGTTATTTTCTTTAATTAATAAATTGCATTTATTAATGCTCAAGCAAAGTTACCTACCGATGCTTTCACGGACAATCCGCAAAAATGTAACTTTAAAAGTTTGAAGGCTGTCTGCTAAATTCAGCTCTAGTGTCTAGATGAGAAGAGGTGAATTCTATAACAGGTTTTTACAAAAGGAGACTGGCAAAAAACTTGAATATTAGCATTTGACTTTTTGGACCTAAAGAGTCAAAACCTAAAGAGTCTAAACCTAAGAACAGTATAAAACAAGAAAGCCTAAAAAATATAGGAGACAATAGTTGAAAGGGAATTGTAACTAAGAAACTAACTAGATGTACCAAGTGAATAACTAATATTAGAAAGTAACCATCTATCTCTGTTTCATGTCAATGAATGTGTTTGTTTCATAAAACAAACATCACATTGATTAATTTGTTAGACCCTAGTTAAACTTTGTGTTTACTCGTCAAATAGATGTGACTTGGAAAATACACACTTCCCTATAATGTATTAAAATGTATTCACCGATGTTTAGTTGGTGTATAGAAGGTTTTCATACCGAGTACAGTGTGTTTGTGTTTTTATCCAGGCGGTAAGTCAACAGATTCATTTCTATTGACAGGTCCGGGTGAATGATTGATGAAGCCCTTTTCTGCCCTCTCCGGTGTTTCCCAAGCATTTA
Organism: Gerris lacustris; assembly: GCA_951217055.1. Classification (NCBI taxonomy): domain Eukaryota; kingdom Metazoa; phylum Arthropoda; class Insecta; order Hemiptera; family Gerridae; genus Gerris; species Gerris lacustris. The sequence goes on along the minus strand of OX578278.1, from coordinate 70,935,040 downwards.
CACCATTCATATTTCAAACTTGAGCCTGCCTCTTGCAGTCCGAACAGAGATTCTAACTTACTAGAACTTGAACTAACCTTTGAGTGAGTTAAACTAAGAAAAACAACGAAATATACAAAGCACTTTGTAAAAGTCTAAGAAACCTCAATGAAGAAAATGAAATACCTATTTAAAAGTAATATTAGATGGTAATGATTGAGAGATAAAACCAACTTTGTTTCAAGCAAAAAAAAGGAACAAACTATCTGAAAATTAAAAAAGACTAACTAACTGGTTTGTCTCTGTCGTCTGTTTGGGCAGACGCCGGAGCCTAAACTACTTGGCTGATTTTGGTGAATTTTGGGGCGCTACCGCCCAAAAACTCTAAATAATTATTTAAACGGACGGAAAGAGGCCGGGTTTGATTCCCCGTCGAGGAAAAGATATATGTTAAAATGTTCAAATATAATTAAATTTACCTACGAAAACTAATAAATGGAAAACACTGGGCTAAGTAATTATGAACTCGTAAATGAGAAAGTTTGTCTGAGTTGTCTCGGACCGATTTCTTAACCGTGCCCTCACGAAAGCGTTGAACAACTAATAAATGGAAAAACTTAACTAAGTAATTATATACTCTTACATAAGAAAGTTTAGAACGTATAGGAGATTTTTTAATTTAAGAGACATTTTTATAGTCAGAATTAATATGTTCAAAGAGAAACGAACGAAGGAGAATACAAAAATTAGCTTAGTCTTGCGTAAATTTATTAAACGTTAAACCCATACTCTTTTCAATTCAGTCTCAATATAAAAATATAAATAATATTTTCCTATAGATTATTAGCAAGAATATGCATTTGTAGAAAATAACTCTACTTATGTCACATATTTCATTTCATTACATCAATTATATCAATATAAATAGACTGCCAATTAGTGTGGCACATATCTTCCTCGCATCCTATCATGTACTTTATTGTTATATTAACATTAACATTATTGTTATGTTACTTTATTGTTATATTGTTTATTTTGAAAAAAAAACTATTAATAGTTTTAGCGATCTTTAACACTTCATAGCGGTGTCGCTGTTGGTTTTACTAAAAAATTGTAATTGAAAAAAATGTTTGTCTCATTGAATAGATGAAGTTAGATTTTATTCCCGACCTAAAATTCACGTTTACGCGAGCGTTGCTCGTGAACGCTTGGACGGATAATGTTGTCCAACGAACTCGTCCTGAGCATTGGTAAAATGAACATGTCTACCAAATTTCATCAAAATCGGTCGACATTTACTCAAGTTATCGTCACACGTTTCGTAATTCACGGACACACAGACGACACGAGACCAAAAATGTTCCCTGATGTCTGAAACGGATTTCTGTCTTGGAATTTTTAAAATCGGAGACATAAAAGTTTTCGTTCTCAAAAGTGAACACAATGCTTCCGTTACCTTCGGTAAACTCGGAAGCAATAATAATAATAATAAAGAGTTTCAATTATAGTATAAGATAAACAGAAAAATAATCTACCAATTTGTGTGTCACATAGCTTCACATTTGTTTGTGTGCATGTTGAATAAAGTTGAAATTAATAAGGGGCCAACTTACTAATTACGACCAATAGTCGAAATTGCATCATAATCGGACAAATAGTTTTTATTTCATTGTGTTTGGAAATAAATTTTTATGAACAGACTGACAGACAGACTTGAGACCAAATATGTTCCTGAGAATGATAACAGTGCTTCTGTTACATTCGGAAAACTCGGAGGCATTGAGGTCGTTTTGAGGAATGACATTTTTTTGTCTCCGAATTAAAATATTCCAAGACAGAAATCCGTTTCAAATAAATTAGATTAAAATAACATGGTTGTGCGTGAATTCTTACCTAAAAATCGGTCCGAGACAACTCAGACAAACTTTCTCATATACGAGTTTATAATTACTTAGCCCAGAGTTTCCATTTATTAGTTTTTAAATGTACATTTAAATATTATTGAACATTTCATCAAAATTTATTATAAAACTAACTTCTCCTGGGTGGGGAACCGAACCCGGGCTCTCTCCGCCCGCGTTTTAAGCTAATTTCTCAGGAACTAGACTTTTCCCGGGAAAACAGCTTATATCGTTGGATTCGTATTCAAATAGACTACATTTTAACATTTTTTAATCAAAATCGTCGGAAAAGTTTTCGAGAAATAATTTTTTTTCATGTTTTTTCAGAGTTTTTGGGGGGTAGCGCCCCCAAATTTAGAGCTAAAATTCATTTCTCGATTTCGCCTCGGGGTATGATTTTTCTGAACATGCATGCCAAATTTCGTCAAAATCGGCCCAGTAGTTTAGGCTCCAGGCGTCTGCACAGACGACAGACGACGGACAGACATTTTTTAAAAACCACTTTTTGGACTCAGGGGACCTCAAAACGTGTAAATCCATCAAAATCTCAAAATCGAATTTTCGCGCCATCACAATACTTTCTCTTTATATGAGAAAGTAAAAAGGGTTTCGTTGGTTTGAGAACGTAAAATTAGTTGGTATAAGGAGGAGGGGAGACAAGCAAAATGTTGCTGTTTTTTGACAAAATGGCATGAAAAATTAACCACTTTCCACAAGTGCTATATATTTTTGTAATCTACTATGCAATACCTTTTATTTGATATCCCGAAAAATTAAAAAAAATAAAATATTCGCGTGACATGAATTATCCGTAATTTTGGATTTGAAAAGCTGATAATTTTGAGTTCGCTACATTTTCCCTGTGTGAGCGTCAAAATTTCAAGTTTCATGTTTGTATCTCCTTTGATTCAAAAGTTATTGGAACCGTACAGAGTGACAGACAGACAGAAACAGGAACGAAACTATAAGGGTTTTTTGGTTTTACCAACGGAACCCTAAAAAGAATCAAAACAAATTTCTTTAAGAGGCGTTCAGACCCAGAGTAGCCTACCCACCATTTTTGACAAAATCGAGTAAGAAGTGCCATGCTAGCCAAAATTAATTCTATTTTCAATTTCTCATTGACCCAAATCTAGTAATTTATTTTCCCCATAGGTAACATAGTAGGTGTTTTTGAAAATAAACCAAACAGTCTTACGTTCAGTTTTCACGTGCAGTGTAGCTTATCTCAGTTCTTTATTCTGAACACCTCTGTAGTAAGTGATAGTTAAAGCAATAGCTTTCAATATTATAAAAGAATTTTAAATTAATTAGTTAGCATTTCTCTTCACAAAATATACTTAGAACAATAGCTGGAAAAAACAAGTTATAATCTAAAATATATTCATTCTTCGTAATTTAGTTTTCATTAAACAAACGTAGTAAGTTCTATATTTCAGAGACTTGGGCTTTGAAAAGATTGTTTGTCTAAAAGTAACTGGTGGAAAAATGGATCGATTTGAGCGAAATTCAAACAAAGGCGCATCTCATTTTTGTAACAACTGTACAGTTTTTAAAAAAAATTGCATACTAAATATTTTCAATATGGTGGACGACTTAACAAAAAGTTTTAGTAAGCATGATATGTAGGTGTATATTTAAAGAGAAATCCAATACATTTAATTTTAAAGAAGTAATTAATTTAAATTTTAATTTCATTGCCAAAAAAAAAACCCACTACACTATAAATTTTAAGTTTTTATTGTAATTAGTTTTTTTTTTTTTTTCAAAATAATTCCCTACCCTGAAGCAATTAGAACCCGTGGTTTACTGTTGTTTTTTTTTTTTAAAAAAAGGAAGCGGTTAGCTTCAGTTTGATTTACAACAGTGGCCTAGAAAGTTGAAAACTAACTACTGGGTTAAATGCTTCGGAGGTCACAAATAAAAATAGGGTGTGGGTCGTAAAATATATTGCATCCTCTAAAACAGAGTTTAATTAAATTAAAAACTACAATTCAACTCTTATGTGACAATTCCCTTTTTTTTAGTCTTTCATAATTGGTTTTTTCTTAAAATCCAAAGTGCTAAGTGTAGTTTTACTGACTAAACCACAGATCATCATTGAATACATGACCACTAATGAATAGTACTTGTGAATTTATAAATTATAAACAATTAGTTTATGAAGAACATCTTATATTTTATGATGATTATCGTGATGATGGATATTTTCACACCTAAAAAATAATCCTTCATAATCGTGATAAATTAGAGTAAACATCAGTCTCGAGTCACATAAGTGTTTCCGTTTCTATAGAAAGGGCCCCAGATACACACATCGACCGACGGTTTATATTCAGGATACTGTAAAAAATTATGTAAGATATATGTGAGTGAGAAACGATGAACAAATAATTAAAAATATACGTTAAATACGCAGAGAAAAAATGTTCTAGAAAAAAATTACAAAGTACGGTCTGCTAGTGGAGATATAGGGATAACTTTATAAACTAGAACTATCATACAAAGTTAAATTGTATAATCAGTGCCATACTGATCTAGGTCTCAGAGGGAAAGACTAAAATAAATTAAATATTTTTCAAGAAATAGAGAAATGAAAAGAGATATGCAATACATGGAACATATGGAGATAAATTATGCAAATGCTGACAGTTTGAAATAACAAAATATAGAGAATTTTTACCTTGATATGTTGAAGCAAATACCCGGAGTAATACATTAATATATAAACATACGATATGATATGCAATGACTAATTTGAATATACATATATTTTTAAGCATTCAAATATTAACATTACATTATATTATATAAAACAATGACGATCCAAATGTCATCGAAATTTGATATTTTAATTTATACCAATTTTGAATTTAAATTTAAAATGAACCAATGGGACTATAAATAACATGCAGTTTATTAAAATCAGCTACATTGTTTATTTTAATAATAAGAATCATACATAAATGGTGGTAACAAGCGCAATGCTATAAATCAATAATTGTGTTAATTGACTGGGACCATTTTTTTTTTTTTAGATAATAATTTTGTCATATTGGGATGTTATAACATTTAGTTTACCGTTATAAATCTCAATATTTTTCTCTACTTAAAAAATACTTATAAATGAGATATTATTCCTTCGCATTTGGACAAAGAATACTCTAATAAACTAATGCTGCCAATATGTTGTTGAGAACACAGAAAGTTAATTCATTTGTTGAGACAAAGTGTGTCGCAGGGTCAACTTTAAGGGCCAAGTATATTTGTCTTCTAGTAGACGAGCCCTAGGTTTATTTACCAAGCAGACTAAGTCCCCAGTGTCAAATTCCATTCCGCTATCTAATAGCTCTGGGAATTAAACGTACCGCTTAATGATTCCACATCTCTTGCTTCATCAGCCCTTAAGATTTCTATATTTTATACATTTTTTACTTTTCCTTACCTTACAGAAAAAGTATTGTTTTCACCCCAAACCGAGATTTCAACGGAATTATCACTTTTGGGAGTACGTTCGTCAATCTGTGTTACGCATAACTCCCTCAGTTTTTAAACTAGAGAGATGAAACTTGGTACAAAACCAGGTAGTTGTGCTGCCTGGATATTATAAATTAGTGATGATACTAACCCACTTTGCTGAGTCAATAAACATTTCAAAAATAATTCTTAAAAAATTGAAAAAATTTCCAATTACGCTGAAATTTGCTCAATTATATACCTCTCTATAAGGCAAACTTTTTCCCTGAATTTCGTTTTGATATCTACCACCATTAAGAAAATATCGATTTGAACTTTCAAACTTTTAACCCTAAATAATTTCAGAACTATTTCGACGATTGAGCGGAAATTCGCACAAATTATACCTTTCTATAAAATAAATAAGTCCTTTAAATATCAACTAAATATCGGTCAACATTTTGGAATTATTTGGTAAGGAAAAATGTCAAGATGCCCTGCGTCCGTTTTTTTTTATTATATAGATATATCAAACTTTATTAATAGTATACCAAAGAATCTTTTCATTGGAATTAAAATACAATTCTAGACATGCACATAAGTCGTGTTTCCAAAAAGTATCCAATATTTTAATTGGTTAGAGAATTGTTATCATAATTTTTTAACTTCAAGTTACCCCTTCGAAGAACTTCTTCTAAAAAAATTGTATTAAGATTGCTACAATATTCATTAATTGTTTATCACATATAACATTTTTTCAATCTTAAAAACACAAAAAAAATAAATCTTGAGATTTGACAAAAACAGTTCTTTCTGACCCAAAAACTGAAATATAAATCTTATAAGAAAAACAAAGTTATGACTTCACAAAGCTTAAATAGCTAAGTGTTTTTAAAAATACAAAGTTTATTTGTGAGAAAGTTTCCGGACCATGGAAGCAGTTATTGGTTATATCCGAAGACTTTAGATCTGTTTGAAACTTTTCTCCTTTTTTTCCTTGGATAAACCCAAGTGTGGATTTCTCTTGATTCGTTTTTCGAGCCTTTTATTTACTTTTGCCTTGGCTGTATAACAAGTATAGCTTAGAAAGTTTTGTTTTATACCTAGATACACACCACTGAGCTTTTCTTATTTATCGGTATAAATCCTTGAAAAAGAAGAAATTAAAAATATCATTTCGTTTAAAACAAATAATCCTATATTTTAATATGATTTACAATTGCGGCATTAGAAACACATTTTACTTCATTGGACTTCCTGTTTTGAAAGCAAGGGCTCCATAATAACTTTCAGAAAAGTTATATTTTATGGTTTCATTGTTCATTGTTTAGGAAAACATTGTTCTTAATATAATAGGACATAATATAAATAGGGTATTCTCATTTATAAGTGGTATTCTTTATAAAAAAAAAAAAATCTGTCAGAGACAACTCAGACAAACTTTCTTATATACGAGTCCATAGTTAGTGGGCACAATGTTTTCCATTTGATTTATTAGTTTTCGATGATACATTTAATTATAATTGAACATTTTATCAAAATTTATCATAAAAATAACTTCTCCTCATCGGGAAATCGAACCCGGCCTCTCTCCATCCACGTTTAAAGCTATTTTCTCAGTAACTAGACTTTTCCCGGGAAAACGCCTTATATCATTTGATTCGTATTTAAGACTACATTTTAGAATTTTTTAATCAAAATCGTCGGAACCGTTTTCCAGAATTGTTTTTTTTTCACGTTTTTTCGGAGTTTTTGGGAGTAGCGCCTAAATTTGGAGGTAAATTTTTTCTGAATATATTTGTCAAATATCGTCAAAATCGGCCCAGTAGTTTCGGCTCCAAGCGTCTGCACAGACAAACATTTTTTAAAAACCACTTTTTTGGACTCAGGGGACCTAAAACGAGTAAATCTATCAAAATTGCAAAATAGAATTTTCGCGCCATCACATTACTTTCTCTATATATGAGAAAGTAAAAATCCAATGAAAATAACTAACTATATATTATATAACAGTAACATCTGTCAGACCAGTAATTCTGAGGTCCATAAAAACACCAGCTAATTATTAACAAAGCTATTCCACTGAAACTATGAAAGTCAATATCATTTCCCATAATTTCCATTAGCAGCCTTAGAATTGTTAGACAGAGGGTATTGGAAAATTAAATGCATGCAAACATTAAAAAATAAGTTAGGTACAGTTAAAAAATACACGGAGCTAATAAAGAAAGAAATACTTATTACATATACTTTTCTTCGTTTTCAATATTTTGAAGGTATGATTTTAGCAGAGTTCTCAGGGTATAAACAGACTTATCAGTTAAGATGTATCCTTAAAATTATAAGAAAATTCACAAATACAGGAGAATAAGAAATAGAGATGACTTAATTTGAACAGTTTATGCTTTCAGCAGGATAATTTAGTGAAGACAAATAGAATTGGCAATATAGAATAAATGGGTAGACACTAATTTAATTAGCTGGGTCCACCAACTCTAGTTGTTAATAAAATACAGTATCTCAGGGTCCCCAGCTGCCTTAGATTTAATTACTATAAAGTCCGTTGTCAAGTATATAGGAGGGGCCAGGAGAGAGATCTTGCAACTTTAGGATCTCGCTGCTCCAAGTTACAGAAAGCTAGAGTAAGCAGTTGTATTTTCAGTAAGGCAATTACCCTGGTCCTCTCCCTGTCAAACAAGCTGAGAGTTTGTCGCTTACATTCCTTCATGTGGTTCTACAACTGTGCTAAACTCCCAGTGCTCTAGTTCTCATGACAGTCTCCATCTGACTTAGTATAACAAGTTTTAGAGTGTAGAGAATGTTACCATTGTTTACTTGTAAAGGACTTTCTTATTAACAAGTTAAGTGTATTTGTGTCTTAAAACTTCGTCATGTATCTTATTCAACTTCCTTTTAGATAGAACAAAGTTGGAGGATTGATTTTGTGTTGAACCAAAAGAATGAAACCTAAAAGGAGAAAATATTAATTATTAGAATCTCTTTTAGGAAAATATTAATTATTGGAAGGAAGAAGAATAAATTATGAAATATAAAAGAATAATAATCATGGAAATATTAAAACTGAATGAAATTATATATATACATTTTCAAGCATCACCAGTAAAAGGAAATCTGGTTTATCATTATCGACCTACTAAGATGGCTGAGCCACGAACAAATGATTTCAGAGATAAGGGAGATTTATTTATTGATTTATAATTTTTTACGAGCCCCTAAATAGCAAGATAGCCACAGGTAAGGCGCTCAGAAATACAGGCTTGTTAACAGGAGTATTAAGACTATAACAAAATTAAATATTTAACAGAAATTAACAATAAATAAAATTGAATTTTTAACAGTAATAAACAATAAATAAAATTAAATGTTAACAGCAATAAACGATAAAAAAGAAGTACCAGGAAAACATGATAAATATATAAAATTAATAACAAGTAAGAAAAAGGAATTGCAGATCACTCAATAAAGGGACAAGTTGAACGTATTTTGGATAAACACAAATAATCTGGACAACAGACTAGGGAATTTATGGACGATACACAACGTACAAGAGGACAACAACTATCTGATAACTCCTTGATGTACAGAGGACGACCAGCTCGCCTACCAGGAGGAAGAACTACAACTTGGTCCCTGAGCCAGGGAACAGATTGTCTTACCAGACAGGCTTCTATTCTTGGTTCACCAAGAATAGAACCTCGTAAGCTTTGTGCCTCTTATATAAATGTTCCTGACAGAGGCGGTCACAAAGAGAATCATACCCATAGAAGACACGCCGCTACGCTAAATATACTTCAAATGACACGTGCGAACAAAACTGCGCTGAATGTTCTCAATAGAATTAGACTTTGTTAGGCCAAACACATTCCACACAGGAGGACATATTCGAGGACCGGACGAACAATAGATTTATACAAAAGAAGGAAACAATTGAGAGAGAGATCATGGGAGATCCTGCGTATCAGACCAAGCCGTTGGTTGTTGGTTTGCCTTGCATATCATAGCATTAAGCTGTCCATCAAACCTGAGTTTACTATCCAAGATAACACCCAGATCTATCTCTGAGGAAACACAGGGAAGAAGAATACCATTTAAGGTGTAGGGAAAGGACAAAGGAGAGGAGTTGCGACAGATGATTCCTAAGAAGGTTAACAGTTTTGTCAGGCCGGTAACTGTAAGATAAATTTGGTAACAGAATGGCGAAGAGAGAGAGAGGAGTGATGAAATGGGTGACTCTAAATAAGATATATATACTTGTATATACATTCAATAGAAAATGGCCGTTCTCTAAGCGATGTATTTAGAACGATTAGCGAATAATAGTAACATGATAAAAAAGTCAACATGACGTATTTCCGTTAAAAAAAATTAACCCCTAGTTTTTAAGGGATGAATTTTTGGAAAGTCAAAATAATTTCGTGTTTGCGTTATTACACGTAACACCTAAAAGTTTCAATTTTTTTGTTGGGTACTTTCGGAACTCAGGTGCGTTAAAGACGGACAAGCCCTGGATTGTATTAGGGTCCTCGTTTGTGCCTACGGACCCTAAAAATATGAGAAATATAGTAAAATAAATTAATGTTCGAAATAAAAGGTATGCTAAATTTGATTTGTCAACCTAAAATTATATTAACTTCAGGTTTTATCTTAAAAAACTAGATTAAAGTGATTTCTTGACAGTTTCATTTTTTAATATTATTCCAGGACAAAAGAAAATACAAACAAAAAGTAGATTTTTTTTTACTACTGCGAACCACAATATTATATTAAGAACCTCTGAAATCTCGACCTTTTTAAAAATTTACATTCCCAGTGGGCCAAAAAGAACTCTAGGGTCATTTACTTGTGTTTTTACGACACAACCTTGGCCCTTAATCATAGCAAATCCAATAATATAAATTCTTTTACAAAAAAAAGTATCTTGTTTTGTTACTTTGTGCAGTTTTTTTTTTATATTTATTTTTTTCATACTCGAACCACCTCTATCTTTACTGGTTGCTCTTTATTCAATTTCATATTCAAATTTAGCGCTCTCATCTAATGTAATTCCCACAAGACCTGAAGCCTCTACAGGTAAATATAGCTTTTGTCGTGCATTTTACCTTTTTCCTCCCATTTTTTATTTTGTCGTGTATTTTATTTAACAATAAAAATACACAATATAAGGAAAAGAAATTGTTTAACACATTTCTAAAGAAATGGAAAATGTCAATGAATTTATTCTTTTCCTTTCCAATAGCTTTTATCCAATTGAATAACCAGCTTGTTATTGCTCTCGTTCATTTTAAATTAGATTTCAATCAAAAAAATATTTTTCCATAACATTAAACATGTGCGATTCAATTATATTATTAATGGCTGATTAATCATGTTTCGCACGATTGCACCATAGAACATACGGGAACATACATTTTTGTTTTAAGAAAGATGAGATTGTGATTTTACGTTATTTTAAATCAATAATTTGTTAGGCAAATTCATATTTCTATATTTGTAACTATATATATATATATATATATATATATATATATATATATATATATATATATATATATATATATATATATATGTTAATATATATATATATATGTATATATATATATATATATATATATATATATATATATATATATATATATATATATATATATATATATATATATATATATATATATGTGTGTGTGTGTGTGTGTGTGTGTGTGTATAATATCACAAATATTATTATAAGCAATAATTCAACTTTATATATCAGTTATTTCCAAAGCTTTAATATTTGATATACCAATATTAACAAAGTGCGCTAATGTTTCAAGATTATGCTAGTTTCATCACTTCATCGTTAAAAGTGTGACTAATAAGTTCGTTGTATTGACTGAGATTTTGTGGTAATTAAACATAATGAATCGTTTATATCACTTGTTGGAAGAAATAAAACACTGTAATTTTAAAAATATAAGTTTATTGGTCTATACCACAATTTTATTTATTATAAATCAGATCTAGAGCTTGGCTGGCCCTAGCTTTTAATCCGATTCTAAACCCTTCACAGTGCTACTCCACGAATCCCACAAATTCCCCACTCCAACCTAATGTCCGAAACTCTTCCCACCTTACCTTCTCGTCAGTCTAGAAATATAAGTCACTGAAGAGCCGTCATACTTTTATAAACTGTTATATTTTAGTATTTTAGAGGCTGAAACCGGTCTGATTTATAATAAATTAAAAATTGTGGTATAGACCAATACACTTATATTTTATAATTACAGTGTTTTATTTCTTTTAACAAGTGATATAAACGATTCATTAAGAGTGACTAATGTTCTCTAACTCTACATTAGACTAAGCTATATTCTTAACCTTAGCGAAATTCCTGTAAAAATGTTAGATACCTCACCTAATAATTTATATTTTAGTAATATTTGTTAATGAAATCCCTTCAAAGAAATATGTTTTAAAATTAATTTACTATAAAGAGAAATATATATGATTTTTTCGTGAAGTTAATTACTATCTTAAATGAAACTGATACTAGTTATATTAATCAAAGACAACCATAGTGTTGAGATAATTTCCTAAATTATAGACCTCTGTTTAATTTAATGCGTTAAACTATTTAAGTTGGCATCATTGTCATTTGGTAAGGACGATTGTGAAACAGAAGAAAAATGTGTATTCTGTTAAAATGTGCGTTGTGCCTATAACTATACTATTAAATAATTCGTTTCTTATAAATAAAATTATTTTCCTTAATCCTTTTAATAATTAAACGAACGACACACCCTAGAACGACACACTGGGGTCCCACAGACCCCATGCTAACTATAATTGAGTTTTTTATTGATTTATTTGTATTTCTCTAAACCTAGACTCCCTTCTAATTTACCTTTGAACCTTTCTGTGTATATACTGATAACAATACCTATGTTATGATTAGTATTAGTTTTTTTTCAGTATTCATTAGAATTAGAGTTGGGGTCCCATAGACCCCTGTGTGCCATTTACTTAATTGTTTAATGTATCGCTGTTAATTGTCTTATTTTTTTATTGTACAAAAAAACTTATTTTATATTTTTTGTTTGGCTGCTGAAATGTTTAAGACTGTCAAGAGTTCCAAGATAAAACTTTTTATTACTATCAGTAGACATATGTATATATCTTCTGTCAAATTGAAGGTTTAGTGGATCTGAGTAAAGATTTAAGGCAAAAAATGCTTAACTTTGACAGAATATGTAAGAAAAGCTATAATTTGTTTTTTTTCTGTAAAACAACTCTTAATATATATATATATATATATATATATATATATATATATATATATATATATATATATATATATATATATATATATATATATATATATATATATATATATATATATATATATGAAAAAAATATTAACCAAATTTTTTATATTTTTTTTAAAAAGTACAAATTTTTCTAAAAGGATCAAAAAAATGTTGATGAAAATATATATGTATACTATTTAATTTTAAAATACTTATTTGTTTTGGTCAAAAATTAAATGGTGTAGTTAAAATAATAAATTGTTTGCAAAAATTTATAAGTAATAAAAAAAGGAAAATGTTTATTAATTAATCTAACCCATTAATTACTTGGGGTCTCGCTGACCCCTGTGTGAAGTTTACTTAAAAAAAAAATAAGTGTGTCGTTCTAGGGTTAAGAGTGTTTTTTTTATGGTCTGACATGGGTTATGGGCCCAGAATTTTATTTTAGTCTGACATGGGTTATGGGCCCAGAATTTGATTTTAAAGTCTTTTTTTTATTAAACTATTTTGAAAATGGATCAATAACAAAACAATCAATAGAAAACAATAGAGAGCAAGCTTAAATAAAATATTCATTATCGGATCATTGGCAAAGGTATTTCAATTCGAAATTACTCTAAACAAAGAAATTTTAAGACATTAGATAAGGTTAAAATAGCCTCGTTGATAGTATAAAGGGTAGAAAGTAAGATGGTTTCATCGTATTAATTACGGTTTGAAGGTTCTTAGTGTTCAATTAAATTTAATGTTGCTATGAGGGAGAAAGCAGACATGAAATAATCAGACTATTACAAGTCAAAGGCTGAGGCTTGCAAAGCCTACCCTGCTTACTTTGTCTAGCTTTAAACAGCCTCAGACAAGTATAAGCACTGCTTCACAGTCCTTTTTTCCAACCAACCCTACTCCTTTTTCGAATCAATAATAATATTCCACGTCTATCTCTCTTTCGAAATATGTAATAAAAGAAAATATAAAGTCATAAAAACACTTCATTTAAAATAACTTCTTATCCAAACACATACTGTTTATTAAATTGTGCATAAATAAAATCACAAATAAGTATTAAAATTTGTTATTCATGAAACAATACAATATAATGTGAATTGTTATGATGAATATTATTTATAAACTTATTAATCCTAGTCAACTAATGTACTCGTACTTATTTAAAAATAATGCATTATTTTTAAATACAAAATAAATTTTAAGACTTAAGTCAAAAGTTCAAAGAAATGGAAAATTAAATTAGAGGAATAGAGACATATAATTCTCAGTTTTAAGTTAATTTCACTCCCAAGAAGTCAAGTCACATGACACGTGAGTAAATAACATGATTTAGCATAAGATTTACTCTTTAAAATAATTTCATTGTATTTTCCTAAATTTTATTTTACCTCGAGGATTAAATCCTTGAAGAAAAAATAACTTTACTTGTAGACCGAATCGAGTTCCCACTCTTCCAGGGGGGGTTCGAGTTCCACTCTCAGGTGTCTTAATCCCTTAAGACACCTCGCTCAGTAGCGTACACAGAAAATTTTTTCGGGGGGGGCCTAACCTAATTTAACTTATATGCGGGTTTAGCATACCCCATAATTTATTATAATTGTAATTTCTCCCCCTCTTCAACACTCTATTTCCACTTCTAACCTCATATTTAATTAAATTAAAATCGACTAAGACTATTTTATGCCTCATTCAGAAACTGGCCAAGTATTAAGCAATAAAAATAAAAGCCCAGTGTTGCTCACGAAAGTAGAAGTGAAGTAAGGTTATGGACTAAAGTATGGAGCAGACTTGGCTACAATGAAGGTATCACTACTTTGATAGGCTTGGCCCTTTTTGTCACGGTTTGGTTTTTGTTGTGGACATATCTCATAATAAAATAAAAAAATACAGAAATGGTAAAATACTACAAAGAGAAAAAGAGAGGTTTAAGCGGCACGACTAATTCCCAGAGCTGTCAAATAGCTTGATGGAAACTGACACTGGGGACTTAGCCTGTTAAATGAACCCTGGGCTCGTCTAATAGAAGAAATATACTTGGGCGTTGGAGCGGGATCTCCGACACCGGTTTACTAAATATAAACATTGACTCGGTACAATCTTAATAGCATATTGACAGCTTTGGTTGTTATACATAGTTTATATTATATATATATATATATATATATATATATATATATATATATATATATATATATATATATATATATAACAAAATATGGCTACCCGCACATACCGAAATATTTACGCTAGTCCTTTTTAGTTTTAGTTTTAGTTCAATAAATGTTTTTTCATCTGTTTATATAATCGTGTTACGTGTTTTGTTAAATGTTAAATATGAAAATTGTTTGTTTAATATTGTTATTGAACAGAGGTTTCTGGATGTAAGTGAATAAGTGAAAAATTTGTAAATAAAAAAAACGACGATACCAAAAAATGGTGGATACAAACTTACTATACTGACAAACATACAAGGCATGAATATGCCCCGGAGAGGGGCGAAATATAGCCATTTTTAAAACAATTTAATTTGTTTATAATTTCAACCCTCTACGACCCACACAAAAGAAGACTATATTCAAAAAAAAAAAAGAGGGACACACGGAAAGTTTTTAAAGTTATTTAAAAACACAAGTATATATATATATATATATATATATATATATATATATATATATATATATATATATATATATATATATATATATATATATATATATATATATATATATATATATATATATACATATATATATACATACATATATATATATATATATATATATATATATATATATATATATATATATATATATATATATATATATATTATATTTGAAAGAATGGAAGAAAAATATACAGTATATTCCTACTCCTAGAAAAGTAAGTAATATTTATTATGCTTGAAATGACATAGAAAAACATACAACAACCAAGCATATCATAGTTTGCAATAATTTAGTCAACTATATGTCTTTCAACTTTTGAAATGTCCATTTAAATCAAAATGTGAAAAACATTTAAATCAGTTCAGAAGTACAGAAGTAGTAAACATCAAGCATAGGATAATGTTAGAGAAGGATAGTTATAATAATATCAAACAAAGGATGATATGTAATGGTTAGTAAATAACAATTAATCATTTCTTCCCCTCTCAAAAACTTTAGTTAAACAAAAGGAAAACACAAATGAACGAACTCAACAACTATTTAATTAATGAGTTAAACATCACATAACTCATTTATGAAGTATAGTGTAATGTTGGGTTTTTTTCTTTTAGTTTTTGAAAAAAAAAAAAAAAATAGAGATAAATAATTTAGATAGAGTGATAAATTAATTTTAATTAGGATAAATGATTGAACAAACAATAACTACAATTTACAAACAACAACAATAGCTAATGAATCACAGTGTCAAGGTATCTTTCCCTTAGATTGCCCTTAGTATTAGATACCTGCGTAATATTCAGGTATCTAATACTAAATGACCAGACTTCTTTGAAGTGAAAGTGAAACTTCTTTAGCCGCGGTAGAGTAAATTGGCTCGGATGAAACGACATCCTGAAACGAAGTTAGCGTTTCGAGACTCGTCCAAGAGAAATATTATTGAAGTGAAATTAACAGTTTTTGTTTTGAGACTCGTCTGTGATAGATATTTTATCAACTGTCAGCCAGATTTATCTGTAAAAAAATCTTACTTCTGGGCGAGTTTCGAACCTCCGACCCTGATATGTCAACCAGAATTTCACACCACTATACCACGGTAGTAGTAGATTTTCTCGAAAAACAAAATCGGTATATAAGCGTATTATTATATACATTTTAATAATTAATAGATATACATGTTGATTTCATGTTTTTTCTTCATTAATCGCAAACATTTTAAAAATATTTTATTATTTGAAATTATGTTTCTTTGAGAAGTTATCTGACTGTGGCGGCATTGTAAATTCTCGTTTATAAATATATATGTTGCTTATTTAACAAATGATTTATGTAAGAGCAATTTTATTTGATATATTAATAAAATTGAGTTACTTGGTTCTTCTAGGAACGATTTAAACTCTGAATTGTATTATATGACATATTTATATAATTATATTATACATAATAATATGTAGGAGGGAACATATCAACTGTTACTAAAACTTAAGTTTCACTTCTAATGCGTGAGTCTTACACATTAGGTAAGACTTTCATTGTTAATTTCTCTACATTTATAGTATTCATATCATTTAAAATCTATCTATCATTGTTCGAATCACTGATGAAGCTCAGGTTCTCTGGGAGAAAGCTTTGAAATAAAATTAAAAAAATAAGTTAACAACACGGACTTTTATTCAAAACAACGCCTTCACTCTTTTCGTTTCTACTCTCCAAGTCCACCAAAGAAAACCACTTCAATTAGAAGTCTTACACATATATTTTTTTTATGCCTGGTTTTATCAATTATTTGTAGATCTAAACTTATAAGGCTAAGAAATATAAAATTGTGTTTTGATTTCTCCTAAACGTGTAAATCGGTTAAACATTTTATAGTTTTCATAATATATTCTACAGTAAAGAATATAAAATTGTGTTTTGATTTCTCCTAAACGTGTAAATCGGTTAAACATTTTATAGTTTTCATAATATATTCTACAGTAAAGAATATAAAATTGTGTTTTGATTTCTCCTAAACGTGTAAATCGGTTAAACATTTTATAGTTTTCATAATATATTCTACAGTAAAGAATATAAAATTGTGTTTTGATTTCTCCTAAACGTGTAAATCGGTTAAACATTTTATAGTTCTCATAATATATTCTACAGTAAAGAATATAAAATTGTGTTTTGATTTCTCCTAAACGTGTAAATCGGTTAAACATTTTATAGTTCTCATAATATATTCTACAGTAAAGAATATAAAATTGTGTTTTGATTTCTCCTAAACGTGTAAATCGGTTAAACATTTTATAGTTCTCATAATATATTCTACAGTATAATGTAACAATAAAAAAGCTCTCTCTATAATATGTATATCATATCAACAACTCTATCTCTCTATTATATATATGAACAAAATAAAACCATAAAAAGCCCTTCTACATTCAATGGCATTGTTTCAGGAACAGAAAATACATAAAAAAGAATAAAAAATAACAATTTCGTCTGGTACTATGTAAGAAGTTAGTTTGGGGGGGGGGGGGGGGTTCATATTGCCTTGAGTAATAATATTTTGTAAGTAGAGTCAAGTAGAAAGTTACTCGGGGGAGGCCGAGCCTCTTTTTCATTTTCATAGACTATTCACCGCCTTCACAAAAGAAAATTTTCAGGAATATTAGCTCTCATTTTCTCGGTAAAAAGCCCAGCCCTCTTTATTGTCCTTTTTTTCAACGAGGTCACGTTAGAAAAATTTACATATTTGCATTCTTTTTTTTCTCTCATTCACTACCAACAATGCTTATATAATTAGTGATAACCTTATTCTTTATATTCTTATTGTGTAGGATCCTATATTTCTGATATCAAAAGAGAAAAAACCCTGATGAATAAAGGTCAAAGGTAACACATGATTAATTTAAGGAAGAAAAAAGAGGAAACTAGCCTTTATTATAGGAGATGTAATTAAAAAGTGAGGTCTATTTTTGCAAAAAAAAAAAAAAAAAAGGAATGAAAAACTGAAGGAATATATTAAACAATGTAGGTCCTCTGTTATATGAAATAGTTTTAAAGGGTCATTAAGTAAAAAACGGCAGCCAAAATGTGTGGCAAAAAGCTTCCTCTAGTCCAAGCACTGTATAGGTATATATATATATATATATATATATATATATTCCTATCAATGTATAGGTTATATAAATGAATATATAAATACAAAAACAAATATTTCAAAAACAGTCTGCTAATTATTGTGGCACAAAGAATATTACATGTGTGCAGTTGGCTGAAATTAATCTGATATGAGTGTAAATAAATTAATGCTTTGCGCATGTAGAAAAGAAAGAAATGAGCGTACAAGGTTGAAACTTATATGGACAAACTATGGGCACATAATAACCTATACCATCCAAATTTTATTACAATCGGACAAGTAGTTTTCAAGATATGTTCCTTCGCAAAAATTGTTAATTAGAGTTTTCGTAGTAATAATTAATTATTGTTAATAATTGTTTTTAAATTTAATATAAAAATAACTTCCCCCCGGTGCAGAATCGAATCCGGCCTCTCACAATCCGCGTTTAAAGCTATTTTCTCAGAAAATAGATTTTCTCCGAAAAAAAAAAAATAATAAATAAATACATATATATATATAAATTAGAATTTAAATTGACTACATTGAACCTGTTTCAAGAAATAGTTTTTTCACGTTTTAGACTTTCATAGGGGTAGCCCCCCCCCCCCCATTACATTTATCAACATATAATTTATTATTTAACTGAACATAAGCATATAATGGAATAAAATTATTGTTAATAATAAATAGAAAAGCTACCACGCATTTGAGTGGTAGCACAAATCAGTTGCGCGGTCTTCTACACCTTACCTGAGCTCTGCGTGGTCCCGAATTTCTCTATTTCAATCTTTGGGTGGAATTAGTTTGATCATCTACAGTTGATTTACATAAAATAAAGTAAACCTTATCAGAATAGATGTCCGTAGATCTGCCACATTAATTTTGCATTCAAATGAAGAGAGAACCAGAAAAAAGTAAGGAATAACTTTAAATAAAGATAAAAGGTTTTTTTTTTTTAAATAACCATTTCCATAAGATACATTAAATCTTGTTTCTATTTCCTTTTTGGATTGCAGGGTATCAAATAAACAGTTATTGCTTTTTGCGATATTTCGCCTCCTCTTGAGGCTATTTTAGGCCTTTAGATATGCCTCAAGAGGAGGCAAAATATCGTAAAAAAAAAAAATAATAATAACAAGAACGGAATAACTGTTTATTTAATACCCTAAAGGAAATAGAAGCAAAAAAGAAAGCAAGGATAATCTACTACGAAAATATAAAACAAATATATTGTTTTTGATAAAATAACGATAAAGTTTAAAATTCATATAAAAATTTAAGAATTCGTAAATTGAATTTCTTTGAACACACTTAGAACTCAACATATCATAGGATTATAGGATAAAATCCCTTATAAAGTACCTCATTGTTTTAAGACACTGAAATAATAGAATCGACTTAAACCGATTATCTTTTTTATCCAGTTTTCTCAGGTGTTTACTGAAGCCTTTATTTTGCATAAACATAGTTTAAATGTATTTCTATATATAATATAAATCAATATTTCCTGAGAGTGAGTGACAGGATTTTAGACTCTAATATAAGGGAGGGTGTTTTTATTGACGGAAATCCTGAGAAGATAGAGCGAGGTAGAAAACTCCAAGCAGGATTAACTGATACACCATTAGGCCAACGGCTCAACCCTCTTTTACATACTGCCAACTTTAGAAAAAAAAATGAGCTGGCTTACGTACTCTACTTTTTTACGGTTCTTTATGTAAGGCAGAGTTGTTAAAGTCCTATATCAAACAGAAATGAAGTAAAAAAGATTTTTTTATTTCTGTTCTTTTACGAGCTTATAAAAATTATGTGATTTCATGAGTTCCATTTGTAATTTAAGTGTTTTACAAATTATTGAAGCGAGCTTCATAATTTTTTTTAAAAAAATTGATCCGTGTCTGTGTCTGTCTGTTTAACGTTTTTCGCGTGTGACAATAACTTGAGGAAAAGTTTAACAATTTAGTATACATATTCCTTTTACCAATGCTTCGTTGGACAGCGTTATCTGTCCAAGCGTTCGCGCACATAGCTCTAGTAAACGCGAGCCTCAAATTTAACTAACTTTTCTATTCGACGAAACACACATTTTATCACAATACATTTATTAATTACAACCAATTTTTTAGTATCAAAGTGATAAATTAATAATAATAGTTGAAAAGGAGTTGGGGGGTGGTTGAGGTATTAGTAGGAGAATAGTTATACATAAAGTAGGATGCTTATTTAGTCATCCGGCACTCCTACTCCACTGCCTTCTATTTCACTCATCCTCTTTAACTAAAACACTCATCATAATTAAATATATTTTTAATATTCAATATTTATAAATATATACATATATTGATGATTGAAGCGGGCGTAGCGAGCTTCCTACATTCAACGAAATATGCTCCGTGTCTGTCTGTCTGTCTGTCTGTCTGTCAGTAACGTTCACGCGTGTGACGATAACTTGAGTAAAAGTTGACCGATTTAGTTGAAATTTGGTAAACATGATCCTCTTACAAATACTCAGGCTAAGTTCGTTGGACAGCGTGATCCGTCCAAGAGTTCGCGCGCAACGCTCGCGTAAACGAGAGGGAACAAAAATTAAATTGGAATTTCAGGACGGGAAAAGATTCTATCATCATCTATTCGATGAGACGAACATTTTTTTCAAATAACATTTTTTACTAAAACCAACAGCGACACCGCTATGACTTAATAAAGATCGCTAAAACTATTAAAGCGGACCTAAACGTTGATAATAGAGAAAACAACCTTTTTACCGATATCTTACGTTCTAACGTAACGATTTTAATAAAACTTCATATACACCATCTAATGCACAATTGAAACAGGTATGCAAAATTTCAACTTGATACAAGCAAAATTATTTGCGTAGTGACGAGATACATTTATAATAATTGTTTAAAAGCTACCGCGGGTGGTGAAGATTGTTATAGTCGTATAGTTTATAGGTTTGTTTAGGAAGTAAAGCTTTGTACCGAGTACCCCCACTCTTCCCCACACTACCCTCTTCCACTTATCTTCAACTATGACATTCATCATGATTAATAAATTTCAATATTCAGTATTTCATTGCAATACGCTCGCTTCAATGATAGAGCCACGCGATGCCTAGTTAAAGTATGTGTTCCATTTAAGGAAAAATATAAAGATATTTTTACCTATGTTTACATCGAATTAGGCGTTTATTACAGGAATGCAACCTGTCCGATTGACATTAGGTTCATTAGAATAGTAGGATAGACGTAAAATTCGTAAAGAATTAAGATAAAATCCGTAATTAAAAAAGATGTTAAGGCAGGTCTTTAAAAAACCAATACAAAACCGTGTAAACTGTGCCGTTTTATAATAGAGTACGAAAACACAGGAAAATAGGTACAACAATGGTGAATAAGTTGTCTTAAATACACATATATTTCGATGTTTTTAGTTAAAATTTAACGAATGAGCTCAAAATCTTTAACTTTTTGCGCCTTAAAAATCTTCTAGGACCAACATATTTCGTAGTGAAGTGAATCCCCTAAAAAATTAACCTCCAAGCTTATCATCCCATAATTATTAAAATATTAAGGAAAAACCCCAGCGACTTGGTAATGAAGTAAAATAAATATCCAGTACCAACGATATTTGATCGTGAGTTAATTCCAATGAATTTATAAGTTTCCTTGAATAATAAAAAGTATCGCAATAAGAAATTCATAATTCAAAATGAAAGACTAACATAACACATGACGTTAAAAATTTACATTAAATTGTCTTCTTCAGTTAATCCCTTTAATTTTATATGCTTTTTCAAATCTCTATTAGGTCCTTAGGGGTTTTAATAAAAAAATGTTCATTTTTCTTTTGTATATGTCCTTTTGTAAATTTTTATTGTTTCTTTTTATATTTGTTTAGCGATATTTTCCCCACACCTTTGCATCTTCAGGCCTGAAGATGTCCCTATCAATTATCATCACTAAAGACGTAATGAAGATAAGATTATTTTTAAATTTAATATTAGAAGTAATATCCCCGCCTGCTAATCTCAGTCTGCGATTTAATACAAAGGAATATTGAACATTTTTATTTGAACTGACGAAATTAAAACTGTGAAATACTATAATGAGATAAAGAGAGATGAATAATTAAATCTAGAATGATATTATCATAATGATTTCATCCTACTTAAACATTCAAATTTCTAGAACATACAGTGGTCGGGAATGACAACCATATAAGGTAATGTTAAATAATATTCCACGATCTAATCGTAATATAGCTGTGAGAGAACGAGATACAATTAATATTTTATCTACGATTGATACGAAATAAAAACATTTTATCTCTGTTTAGATTATTTCTACGTGATAGAAATAATCAGTAGTTATTTTCAAAGTTGTATTCATTGCGCATGCGCGTTCATAATTCTTCAATTTTTTCGCCCCATTGCGGAGAAAGAGAAGCATCCTTAACACGATAAGCGTGTCTGTTTACATTTAACAAAACTAATTTGCTGTTTGTTTGATTAAAGTAACTGTTTATATCGAGTTTTTAGTAAAAAACAATGAGTGATTTAAGTGATTATGACGAAAATGAAAAGAATAATACGCCTCCCGAAATAATTAATTCGGCACAAAATACAACTAATGAATTAATGTCATCTTTATCAAATGAGAAATGCAGGAAATTCATTAAATATTATTTTCTGTATTTATTATTAAAATTCAACAATCGCAGATAAAGTACGGTACGCAATCGTGCGAAAACTGTAGTTTCCTTTGCTCGTGTGGTTTTACAACCCTCGCTGTCGCTCGGGTACAGACTCCACACCCACATGCAATATGCTACTTTCCGCACCAGACGCGTAATGTACTATTATAATAGACTTTCAATCTACGGATAAATAAATTAAAACATCTGCTGCAAGCTCGCATTTTAATCAATGGCAAAAGAAAAGACACAACGGAGTCATATACCCTTTAAATAACCAATATAATGAAAGGGAATAATAATGTCACCAAGTGACATCAAAACCATTGAAAGTCACAAAAGGAAGTAGCTCGATTGTACTGAGATAGATTTAATTCTTCAGCGCTGGTGAAAAAAGAGGAAATTTCAGAAGATATATAGAGTCAGATCAGAAGTAAAACATGCCTTAGTTAGATCTGTCTCAGATCCAGCGCTGACTATAACAAATTATAATTATTATTAACTACGGGAAACAGACAGTGAAAAATACACTCCAGCGCCGGGATTTGAACCACGGGCCTCTATATATATTGACTGTCTAAATGTATATGAATATTGAAAGCTTGGATTCGGGACTAGTTATCGATTACGGTAGTGAAAAATCATTCTCCTGCGTAGCTTAGATGGAAGAGCGCTATACTGGAAATATAGAGGCCCGTGGTTCAAATCCCGGCGCTGGAGTGTATTTTTCACTGTCTGTTTCCCGTAGTTAATAATAATTATAATTTGATTTAAATTAAAATTTAACTTTCCGTAGTATGAAAACTACCAAAAACTTAAAAATTGAATTTCCATATTTCAAGTGATCAGCATGAAAAATTTACTTATCATTTACCTTAAACTATCTAGTATTGATAAAGTAAGTCAACTTTATTTTAATTTTGAATCTTTCACTGTGAATTTGTTGATTTTGTTTCGCAATAATTTGATGTAAAGCCATACCTTGAGTAATAGATGTGTGCGTGGATCCGAGGAAGATGCATCCAAATAGCGCAATCAACCGGAACATCTGTAAACATAAGAAGAAAAAAATTATTAGCGGTTTCGACAAAGATTTCGTGCAAATTAATCACATTAAATAAAATTCAAAAATTCAAAATAATCATTGGGTCAGTGTTCAGAACTGAAATGATTTGGACCATTTTAAGGTTCGAATCTATTTCGGACTGAATATTTTGCCACAATTATCACAAAACTATTTTATTGACAGATAGTTGGATCGGCCAATTTTCAAATCTTCTCGATGTAAAATATGACTCAGATGGAATTCAGATCATCGAAGAGCTAGATATTTCGGTGTTTGGACGATGGTTTTTATGCCATTTGTGAGTTTAACGAATTTACAAATCGCAATATAATCATTAAAATTATCTTGAAGGACTACTACTACTAACAAATTCATTTTAAATAATACGTTCAAATTTTTCAAGCTGTTTTAATGGCTAAAAAAAATAGGTTATGTACAATTGATTCTCCTTATCGTGCAAATAAATCAAGATCGGTTTTAATTTGTTAATTTGTCTTCGTTTGTTTAAATAAAACCCTTTTTTTAATAAAAAGGTTTTACAAATGTTTAAGTTTTAGGTAGTATTCGTACTACGGAAAGATTAAATTTTACTTTAAATCAAATTATAATTATCATTAACTACAGTGGTAAGAGCGCCTGTAACGGATATATAGGAGGCCCGTGGTTCAAGTTCCGGTGCGGGAGTCTATTTTTCTCTGTATGTCTCCTAGTAGTTAATGATAATTATAATTTGATTTAAAGTAAAAAGGTTTTATTAAAACCTTAATAAAAGTTTATTAAAACCCATCTTCGTAACAATGAACCATTGGAAGCATGCAACATTTAAGTAAATAAACCGTATTTTCCTCATTCTCTCTAATTCAATTAGACTAATTATATTTAATTCAATGTAATATAAAACAGACTATATTGAATTGATGAACTAATATAAAACATGAAACCGACTGTGACAAGTGAACAATTAAAAGGGACAAGTCGTCAAACAATTCATGTGGGAACGATGATAATTATTAATTTGTTTTAGGATCAATACAGGTCTAATAATACTTGGTTACTTGGGCTAGCTGACTCGAGCTAGCAACCGATGAGAGGTTCAACATTCAGCTGATTGCTTCGCTATCCACTAACTTCATTGATTATTCAACCCCTAAAACCCCCGGCCGTCAGATTCAAATTAGCTAAATCAACCCCCCCCCCTTTTTAGTCACCGGTAAATACGGGAAAATTATTAATATTGGACGTACAAACGAGGGAAAGGGTTTGTGGAAACCGTTCCACCAGTTTTAACATGGTCACTATGAGTTCCTAGAGCGTAGTATTACGCTTAACTCTCTAACTATTCGGGTTACTCCATTGAAACTGGGTAATTGATTTCAAAAGCAAACAACGTTTAAAGTGAACATAAATGGCCATGACGAAATATTTAAACACAAAAGCTTATTGGTTAGTCTTGTAAGTGGATATGCGAATAAATCAAAATTAAAAAAATTATAATGTATGAAATCAGAATAAACGTTTGAATTAATTTTGAACCATTTTGGCATATTTGTTGATAACTTATGAGAGGAGGTTACGGTAAAACCATAAATATCATCATAAGATGACGCAATATCTGACCCTATTACTACTAAAGGTCGACCAAGAAGTCATGGAAATCTGAGGGGTGCGCTAGTGTCGTTGTTTTGGTGCCATGTATAGTCAGTTATTAATAAAATAGACCATTGTCAAAAAACACAGTGTTGTTCTTTTGTTATTAATAATTTTATTTATGATAATGAGTTTGATTTGTTACTTTTTTATTTCTGTTTTATTTGTTACTTTTTTTATTTCTGGATTTTAGTTTTTTAGGGTCCGTAGGCAAAACCAAGGACCCTTATATTTTCCTGCGTGTGTCTGTCCGTCCGTCCTGTCGCGTGCTCTCACAGCTACACCTTTCGTCCGATCACTTTGTAATTTGGCATGTATGTGTCTTGTACCTACCCACATATTTTAAAAATATAGCGACTTAAAAAAAATATTTTTCAAAAAAATGAGGGTAAAAAACTTAAGGGTTAAAATTTTTTTATTTTTTTTCGACGCCTTGAGGGGTATCATATGAAAAGGTAAGTCGAGCTGATTACAAATATATATAATTCTTTGGATATAACCTTGATAGGGCGAGCGTAGGCAAGTTTGAAGTGGGTGTGAAACGTGTCCCCCCCCCTTCAATCTCGCTTACGTGACGTGCAAAAAATCTAAAAAAATTCCTGAACATTCTTCGACCAAAAGTAAAGATACCACTTTTTGGAAATTTCGAAAAAATATTATTTTATTTTTTATTGACAAAATACATTTTTTATAATTATGGTCTTTTCGATGAATTTATATGGTTGTAGTCCGGTTCAGTGGAAAAAAAAATACTTTATCAGAGTGTGTTTTGAGAATATCAGACCCTTAGAATAGTTCAATGTAAGCTTTTTAGCATTTTAAAAAAACACTGTTTATACACTTTACAGTTAAACACTATATAGTGTGGCCTACTGACCCTCGCTGTGTGCTGACTAGCACACACTTGACCTGTTTATTGTCTGGTAATTTCCTCCTTGGTAAATTAAATTTCCTGGTATTAATAAAAACATGGATAATAACACGAATTCAAAATTAGGAAGAAAGACTATTCACAGTAAAGGACGTGAAACCGTTTACAATGTGTATATTTATTTTAAACACATCAACATTGGCGGGAGTGGCAATTCAACAACAGAAGTAGGTACCTATCCATACAGATATTAATTGTCATGGAGAGCAATCATTTTTATAATAACAAATACATATTAGGATTGTTCCAACCCTGTTATTTGTAGCGTCCTTTGCATTGGACCCCGTGGATTTGTGGATCGAACAAAAATCGTTTAGGATAGTTGTGACTATAATTCGTACTGTATAAAAACAAACAAAACAGGAAACCTAAAAGATTGGAAACCTTCCTTTTGTTATTCGTGAGATTTGGCATAACTGCGCATGTCCTACAAACTAGAAATTACTATTATCTTAGCACCCGACTGTACTGACTTCGACAATACTCGGAAGTTCCGACTTTAAACGAAGCTAAGCTTTCAGTTTCTCCCGTGTTCATGACTTCTTGGTTGACCTTTAGTAACAGATATTGTCTCAGACCCAGGAATAGACTATTTCCTTCTGGTCCAGGTAATCTTCGCTTAGAACAACATACACACTCCAGAAGATGCCTCTACATAGGTGATGAAACATCGGAAAACACATCGATGTCGCGGTCACCGGAAGACCAAGAAATCCAGAAAAATATGTGTTTTGAATGCTGGACAAGTAAGGCACTGATGACCTCTTCTTTATTTGGGATCATCAATCTGAGAATATACGTTAAGTGGCCAATCCTTCGATTTTATTTTCACCACATGATGGCTTTATAAAAAAATAATAAACATTTCAAGTTATATGTGTAAATTACTAAAATAATAATGATCCTCATATGATTAGAATAAATCGGTTCAAAAAACTCGTCAACAAAACTTTCTCATTCATATATTGATAATGAATTTAAATCCAATAATAATAGTTTATTTAAATAATTGATTTATTAAATATATTCAAAAACATTTCAACGATTCAAAGATCCTCGACTGTGTTTTTCTCCAATGTGTGATAGCGACTCATCATGAAAGAGGTGTAGTTCAATAACCAAACAACGTCTTCACACAAAAATTGTAATTTAAACAATTGACCGGTTTCGGCTGTTCTAAAGCAGCCTTCTTCAGATAATCTTGAGGTTACTGGATTGACTTCAGGAGTACAAGTTGTAAGTTGACTTGTACTCCTGAAGTCAATCCAGTAACCTCAAGATTATCTGAAGAAGGCTGCTTTAGAACAGCCGAAACCGGCCAATTGTTTAAATTACAATTTTTGTGTGAAGACGTTGTTTGGTTATTGAACTACACCTCTTTAACGATTCAAAGATTCTTTAAATTTCGTTTTCGACTAATATGGGTAAATTCGTATTTAAATAGACACAAAATATAATGTTTTAATCAAAATCGTTAGAACTGTTTACGAGAAATAATTTAATATTTAAAATTATATATTTAAAATATATAAATATTCTCAGAATTTTTTGGGGGCAGGGCTCCTAAACTGGGGGGCTAAAACAAATTTCTCGATGTATATTTTACTCAGGTTATGATTTCTCTGAACATGTATACCAAATTTGATCGATATTGGCCCAGTATTTTAGGTTCCTCGATATTTGCCCTGAGGTATACACATCAGAGAACAGTTAGAAAAAACAACACTTAGGCAAGGACATTCATAGAACGTTATCATTGGAATTCAAATGTCAACGTGTTAGCCTAGGGGTAAAGCTTGCTGAGGGTTTATGGTGGGTAAATATGGTAGATAAAGTAACCAAGTTACGGTAGGATATGCTTGGAGACCAGTACACAATATAACATATTGAAGGGACGCATACCAAATACAATATTCATGTAATCTGTTAAACTGCGTATTGATAGATAGAGAATATGAAATATTTTATGAGATGACAAATTGATTGTTCACTACCCCCTGGATTAACCATAAACTTTTAGTTCAAAAGCCAGTGCCGGATTTAGGACTTTAGAGGCCGTAGGCCAAATTTTACTAGCGGCCCCCTACATTGTTTTTATGAACTATAGAAGTTCTAACGTTATGGTAAGTTAATATTCGTAGGCATAACTTAACTTAACTAATGCCAAAAAGGTATAATAAACTATAATAAATAAGAAGATTTTTTTTAACTCTTGAAATATTTTTTAATTTGGTTTTACGTACTATATGTGGTAAGGTTTTAATAAAAAGGCCGATAAAACTTACACTTTTTATTGAATTTTATTTATTTATAGAACCTTTTTTAAAAACGTATAAATACAAAAAGTATAGTTCAGGAGATAGCGTGCAAAAGAGTGTTTGATATATCAAGGTGTGTTCGGCGAAGTTCGTCTACGGGTCATAAGCTCGTCAGCTTTGCAATAGGCATTTGAAAAAAAAAAAAAAAAAAAAAAAAACTGATGGAGAGCAGCCATGTCCCGGCCATTTGGGTAAACAATGTGATTTTCATGATCCTAACTACAAATTTAGTTAGTAGACCAAATATCAAGTTGAGGTTACTTGTCACTTGATAGGTAACTACTCTTATATAAAGTAATAATTGAATAACTAACCTATTAAGTGACAAGCTAAAATCATCTTGATATTTAGTCAAGTAACTAACTAAGTACTTAGGATCATACTCAAATTCAAGAAATACTCCTTGGAATATAATGTGTCAAATGTATCAGTGTCAATGTATTACCCATATCTGGCCCCTACTTAAAGAGTAAAGGCGGAAATACACATGCTAGTTACTCGCACAAAAACAAACGAGTAGCTCGCAGAGGAGAGGTACTGGCATGTGTATACATGAAATAGCATGCGAGTAAATCGCACGAGATTTGATTTTTGGCTTGCCAGTGGCACGAGTCGAGGGGAGGGGGAACTGATAAGGCACGTGTAAACAGGCCTGCCAGCGTAAGCTTGCTAGTAGCTAGCACGAGTCTCCCTCAGCCCTTCAGTCTTCAGTTGCGCGTTCCTTCCTTTCGCGTGTGTCTGACAACAACTCATCAACTTTCTAAGGAAGCATTCGCAATTGATTCCTAAAACCATTAACGTCCCCGAACCGCATTTCATTTAGTAAGCACTGACTCGCTCCATGTACCTAATTCCCTTCTAGCTATCCAATCTTCACCCACACTCATCGTGTCTTTTTATTATTTTTCAAATGTTTTAAAACACAGTTCTTTGCAAGTTAAAGAACAATCTGGTTAATTTCATTCCGCACCGATACATTCATAAGGTACATGAAACAATTAATAAAACTATCAAAATTAATTAAATCAAATACAATTATTTCATAATTTATTCCGGCTAAATGAAGGCAATAAACGATTGCCTGTTTCAAAACTAGAACTGTGACTGGAATGTGTATTGTCTTGTGCTAGTAGCTCGCGCAAGACCGATCATCCGGATGATACTAGCATGCTGTTTCACTGGCAAATGTACACAGCGTCTGCAGCATGCCAGCTACTGACGTGCTTAGTAACTCGCCACTGTCATGATTTTTTACTAGCATGTGTATTTCCGCCTTAACTAATGACCTCTCAAAACAGCGCTTTTATGCATTTCTGAGGTGAAATTGAATATGAGGTGAATGTAAAAAATATGTAATAAAAAAAAAAAAATACGACGGTTTTTTTTCCTTATTGGGTCTGGGGGGCGGGGTGGGGTGGGGGTCACGTGTCCCCTGTGCCCCCCCCCCCCCCGGGATACGCCACTGAATATTTCACAACTAATAATTTAATAAGGTATTAGAAATATGATATAGGAAAACCTCACCTGCAATATCATGTGGCTACGTGTTTAGCGGTACTTTAAATTCCATTTCTTCCATATCCCTGGAACTGAAACAAATATATATTCAAATTTATTCACAATTTAAATAGACTACATTTTAGATATATTAATAAAAATAACTTATTGTTTGTTTCTTTTGGAGGGGGGGGGGAGCTAAAATAGAGCTAAAATTAATTCGGGGTATGATTTTCTGAACATGTTTGCTAAATTCTATAGAAATCAGTGCAGTAAATTAGGTCCCACAACTACTGCAGCCAAACATTTAAAAAAAATTCTTTTTTGGACTCATATTCCTTAAAAGTCCTCGTGTAAAAAGCATTAAAAAACAGAAGAAAGAAAAAATAAAAAAATTAATAATAACGCACTAATGACCAATAAATGGTATTTTCATTCATTCGTCAAAATTAAAAGAACCCCTGAAAGCAGAAAAATACATATCTTTCCTGAATTATTTAAAAAACTAGTATTTTTTCTAGTAATGAAAATCTTATAGTTTTTAAAATAAATTGTATTTCTTGTTGAACATCAACACACAGGGCATTGCATATTATAACCAGCAAACTTCAACCAACTGTTTAACTAAGTCATTAATGAAGAAACAGTAATAATATATTTGGCTTTAATAATTTCATTTCACGTTATAAAAGCACAAGAGAAATTTGTGGCGCTTTATCTTCTCATTTAGTAGCTTTTGACAAGATATACTTCATATATCATATTGGTTATATGTATTTTCTAGATAAGTATGAACATGTAATGGTTAAAAACAAAATGTATAAGTAATTTCCATTGAATATATGAATGAAATTATTAGAATAAACACATTTCTCTTGCAAATAAATTAATATCATTATATGGCTATAAGCATTTCAGGTTCTCACGGTTGGAGACAAAACCGTAGAAGTACGTGCTGGGTAAAGGTGGAGTCGGTATTACATGAGAACAGGGTCGGAGGTAGCTCGCTATTATATTGGGTGAAATATTTACTCGCAGCTCCTTGAATACAAAGTATTCCTTTTAAGGTTTCTTCACAATCCAATGCAAGACACTGTTACAAATCTTTCATTCAAATCGGCTCCGAGATACGCAGTTGAAACAGATAAAACACGATGACCGAGCCACGATTTACAACCAGATCCGAGAAAACTCAGAGAATTCGCTTACCATATCAGCAGAGGCAGTTAAATCTGTATGCCACGGTCTTGATAACAGATCAAAATTGTTTATAGCAGAAGTGATTTACAGTTAAGAAAGCATTGATCCTAGTAGCAATTTTACTTTTATATTCACACCAGGAAGAATAAGTTTTATTCTTAAGTTTTAAATATACGGGAAGGAGATAAATATGTTTTGAGTTTTGATTGTTCTTAATTTTTAGAAAGTAAATATTTTACTATGTTTATATCAATGGGGTTTGTTAAAAAAATAATAGTCTGCCAACTTGCATGGCATATAGCTTCCCCGCGTCCAGTGTCGAATACTTTAATGATTTTATACTTTTACACCTACTATTGTCGAATTAATGTTTTCCCCCGTTTTTAAAACCTATCAAATTGTCTTAATTCTTTACACGAGTTGAAGTATCAATGTAGCAAAATTTAAAGAGTGCAGATGGTTGAATTTAATTTGGGGCTATCTGCAAGCTACTTTCGACAAACCCTCCAAATTTCATTAAGATCAAATGAGTACTTTTAAATTTATAGATGTACATAAATGTATATTTTTACGCCTATTGAAGAGAAACAAATTGGAGCCGAAGGTTGAAACTTATATGGGACCAACATTGGGCTAAGTATGACCAACCATCCAAATATTTTATTAAAATTGGACGAGCAGTTTTTAAGATATGTTGGTTCGTAAAAATTGAGCGATAGACACGGAACCAAAAATGTTCCCTGATATCTGAAACGGATTTCTGTCTTGGAATTTTTCAAAACGAAGACATACCAATTTTTCGTTCTGATTCATGAATGTTTTGCTGAATGAATCTGCATACTTCTTTGTTTCTTTAAAAACATACAAATAAAAAGAACAGCTACACAGAAACTGTTCAGCTCGGTTCTTTTATCCAATTTATTGTTTAGTCTAAAAAGTTTTAAAATTCTAAAAGTTTATTCGTCCCTGTTTATTTTGTATTCTACTAGAGAGGAATATTAAAGAAGCAGCACTTGCCACAGCACTGTGTCAAAATATATTTGACAAGAGATGCATTTATTTTATGGCAGGTCACAGGTCTAACCTATTCCTTCTATTCGTTGCCTTGGATGGTCACAAACGGCAGAAACTTTTATTAATATTAAATTTCAATGGTGCTTTGGTATCACGGCAAGAATGTCAGCTTTAAAATTTATTGTAAAATCGATGGTAGTAACAGAAAGCCAATTTCAAAGAAAATGGGTTTGCCTTCTACAGTCATGCATCTTAAGTAACTTAAAGAGAGAGAAGGGAAACAAAATTAAAATGACAATATTTCAAGTTACAGCCCAAGGTATAATGTTTTTTCCTAACATTTTAGCTTTTTATACTTAAGTAGTTTTCGATTAAATATAGATGGAAGGTTGGAAGTCTATTACAGACTGTAAAAGCTTTTATAAGCTTTAGCTACCGTTCTACTTCTCAAAGCTGATTATGAAATCTATTTTAAAAATCGACGTCTAAACTAACTTCAAAGAGAATTATATTAAAATTATTTATCAAATTAATATTAATAGATTTCAAAGAAAAACAATAACCTCAATATTCTACTTTAGAAAATTTAATGGAAGAAAAATTGTCTGATACTACAATGAATCCGAGTCAAGAATAAGTCGATTGCTGTAAAAAAATCTATTAGATTAGTAAAAAAAAAAAAAAAAAAATAAATAATCCTACCGCGGGGTTCCGCAAGCCGAGCGAATTTCCATTGGAAATTTGTAGTTCAATGTTGTGCAGTTTAAACTTCCTTCATAACTACTACCATTGTGTGTGTTATTTTAAGTTACGATAATTTAAAAGAATTATTTTATTTGGATTAGGGTTTTTAGAATATTGTTTAGTTAAACCTAATCGTAGTAGTTAAAAAGAAGTTTAAACTGCACAACATTGAACTACAAATTTCCAATGGAAATTCGCTCGGCTTGCGGAACCCCGCGGTAGGATTATTTTAAATCATTGGTGACTCATCAGGAGGGGTTATTGACGTCATAAAGATCCCATTTTCAATAGGGATCCTCATCTCAACGAGCTTTTTTTTCGGTGCAAGTTTTATTTTGATACGTCAATTCGTTCAAGAGCTATCATGCTTACAAAAAAATCGCAAGAAATTGTTGTTATTACTATTATTATTATTATTATTATTATTAAATTATTATTCGAATCGCTATGGTAACTCATTTTTTGGATTCAGGACCCTAAAAAATATAAGAAGCGATACCTCACTTGATTTTTTGTATTTTTTTTAATCTTTGCTGACTCATCAGGAGGGGTTAATGACGTCATAAAGATCACATTTTTTGTGGGGATCCTTATCTCAATGAGCTTGATTTTTTGGTGCAAGATTTATTTTGATACGTCAATTCGTTCGAGAGCTATCGTGCTTACAAAAAATCCGCAAGAAATTGTAATTATTTTATATATATATATATAAATATATATATATATATATATATATATATATATATATATATATATATATATATATATATATATATATATATATATAAATATATATATATATATATATATATATATATATATATATATATATATATATAATAAAAGGACTCATGAAACGTGTTTCGGCCACAATCCCGGCTCAAACTCCCGCCATGCCAGTGGCTCTATTAGCGAATTTTTTCCAATGGAAATTCGCTAAAAACGAATAAATGAGTAAATGCATGAATACACACCCTTTGATTACACACTCACTAAAATAATTTATTTATTGCTTCCGAGCTTACCGAAGGTAGCGGAATCTATGTGATCGTTCAGAAGAACTAAAATATTTTATGTCTCCGATTTCAAAAATTCCAAGACTGAAATCCGTTTCAGACATCAGGGAACACTTTTGGTTCCGTGTTTGTCTGTCTGCCTGTCACTCAATTTTTACGAACCAACTTATCTTAATAACAACACGTCGGATTTTAATGAAATTTGTATGGTAGGTCATAATTAGCTCATTGTTGGTCCCATGTTTCAACCTACTGCGCCGATTTGTTCCTCTTCACAATGCGCATAAATACATTAATTTTCACCTATATCTTCAAAAGTACTCATATAATATTTATGAAATTTTGATTGTTTGTCGAAAGTAGACCGTAGAGAGCACCAGATTAATTTTCAACCGTCTACGCTTTTTAGCATTTGCTTAATTGATACTTTAATTCATGTAAAAAATTAAAACTATTTTGACATATTAAAATAAACTGCCATACTATCCACGTACTGTATTGGTTTTGATTTTTTTACAAGCCATTTTTGTCTTATTTGTTTTATTGTTTCCCCGTTTTTTAATCTGTCAAAATTGTTTTAATTTTGTAAATGAATTAAGTATCAATGTAGCATTAAAGTAGAAAGAGCGATTAAAGTATTAAAGAGCGCAGATGGTTCAAATTAATCTTGGTATACCGACAGACAGACACGGAACCAAAAATGTTCCCTGATGTCTGAAACAGATTTCTGTCTTGGAATTTTTGAAAGCGGAGACCTAAAATATTTTGGTTTTTTGAAACGATCACATAGCTTCCGTTACCTTCGGTAAGCTCGGAAGCAAAAAAAAAACGGGAAACAATTAAATAAATTAGACAACAATGGCTTGTAAAAGAATAAATCAATGATGTACGTGATAAGATACGAAGAAGCTATGTGCCACACTAATTGGCAGTCTATTTTTTTAAATTACTTTAATTAATTAACGTTTTCTATAAAATACTTAAATCATTCGTTAGAGGGAGATTATTTGCAAAACGTTAATTGGTTTTTGGTTGCTAAACGTAATTTACGGCTAGACCAAGGAGGTCACGTTGCATAATTTATCGAGGCAAGTGGACTAAGATATATGTATTGTACAAAGGTAAAGGGGCAAGCTACTGAGGACAAGAGATGGCTAAAGTAAGGGTAAGTAAGGGAGTGCCTCGTCTAAGTTAGCATTCTCAAGTCCTTTGGAAGGTTATTGTAAGGGAACACTCAGAAGGGGTATCATCAGTAATTAGTCACTTTTAGTAGCAATATACCATTGCCCTGGTAACAATATACCATATTAAGTAACTCATCCAGACCAGCTGTACAGGTCTTAGTTAATGGAATACCTAAAGTAGGTTGTAACCTTCCATTTGACAAGGTTAACTGCTGAGACTGAAACGTCGTCTGCCCTAGTTACGTTTATTAGTCTGCCCTAGTTACCCATCATTAATACTAATAATTTAAAATCTATAAACAGAACTTTGTTGAAATAATAGGAAATTTTAACTTGAATGTGTTTTTGGGCTCGGGACAGAAGAAATTTCTGTCATGAAATTGTGACATTTTTAAATATAGTACTACTAGGAAGCTAAAATATAATAGTAGTTTACATACTTGGTTTTCACTTTTGAGTAGTATATTTTGCTAATAGAAGCGCTGAAGTATATATAAATATAGTACTAAGAAGTTAGAAGGTCATAGGAAGTAGCTCGAATTTCTCCTTTTAGTACTAAATTTCGCCAATAGAAGCGCACCATGGCAACCGTCTTCAGAGAGGAAGTAGTAATGGTAAGCTAAACTATTAACCAAAAACATACCCATGATTCAATGTTTTTCCATTAAGTGGAGAAAATTTCAACGCTGTCTTACCTCTGATTTAATTTACATAAAAGGTTACATAAATGGCAGATTATAAACATTTTATAATTTAAAGAAAAACCCATGACAAAGTAAACATAAAGATATGACCACATTTTCCCCCCTCCTTCTTTTTACTATTGTACTAAACAAATAATCCTTAACTCCAAACTTGTCAGTAGAGTGTTTTGGCTATTAAAATTAAATAAGGATATCATTTTACTAATAATAGTAATTAATTTAGAATAAACAGATAAAAGCTTGGAGTGTAAATAGATAACAAACGTAATTAACAACGAGATTAACAAACGTAAATAGTAAAATGAAAAAATTGCTAGCAAAGGAGTCTGCAAGACAGTGAGACATTGTCATGTAACGCTTGTTGGTGTCGTTTTATGGTAACGCTTGTGTAACGCTTTTTGGTGTCATTTTTTGGTAACACTTTTCAAGTTTATGTGCCAAAGTAAAGACATGAAAATGTCAAAAAATTCGAGTGTGTAGATTCTTGCGTTAGTAAATTAGGAATTAAATCGAACATATGAAGTGCACGAAGAAAGAAAGTACTTTTCTTCTTTTCCAGTTTATTAAGAAGTAATCTTTTAGCTTCTTCACCCATATTTTCATAATATATTCAAAAATTATAGTTTAACAAAAATAAAAAATAATAATGTAACAAATAAATGTTATATATGCAAGTTTATTAGGAATAAAATTCGCGGTGTTAGTCCGATGCAAATCAGAGCAGTAGAACAGAAGTTGTAGTTGGGGGGGGGGGGGGGGGGGGCGCTAGGCTTGTGACCGACTATTGGAGTGGTAGCGAGAAGCGAAGAGAGAGAGACGTGGTAGGCAGGGGTGGGTAGGCCCTATACCTACCTAGAGCGGGCATTCTCGATTGAACACCTCCTATATTATCTTCCTAACTCCCTGTTCCTACATCTTCCCTACTCGTGTAACGCTAGTTTTTGGTAACGCTTTTAGAGGTTATTGGCCAAGACATGAAAATGTCAAAACATAAATATGTATTCTTTATCTACGATTGATACGAAATTTAAACATTTTATCTCTGTTTAGATGAGTAGAAAGTGATTTTTTTCATAGTTGTACTCATTGCACATGCGCGCTTCATAATTATTCTTTATTTCCGCACAAGAATTTTCACCTTATCGCACGATTAGCGTGTTTGTTTACATTTAACAAAACTAATTTGCTGTTTGTTAAATTAAAGTAACTGTGTTTTCTGTATTTATTATTAAAATCCAACAATCGAAGATGAAGTACGCTACTCGTGCGAAAACTGCATTTTACTTTTCTCGTGTGGTTTTACTACCATCGCTATCGCTCGGGTGCTAACTCCACACTCGCATGCAATATGCTACTTTCCGCACTAGACGCGAAATGTACTATTTCGTACTTGAATGTAACTGATAACTAAAGAATAAACATTAGAGGGTTAAACGAATCAATTGCATTGTTAACACATTTTCCTTGCCAATACCCCTTGAAAACATTGATGCTTAAAAATCTGTAACCAACCGATGCTACTATGAGTATAGTAATAAAACTCTGAACCTGTCTCTATTGCAGTTTCACTTGCCTCGAGGGCAATAAAGATAACTTAAAGTCAGCTTGTTCCAAAATTGAATAAAGTATCTATAGGTAGAGAGTATTTCTTTATTCTTAATTCAGTGTTGTCTACAGCTCATCAATACAAATTAGAATCAAAAACTAATATTATCAACTATTCTCCTTTCTATTTGTCCCTAATAACATGTTTCATTTCCTTTAATGCTCCGTATCTTATCGTACCTCAGATTTAACGCGATAATTCTCACTGAATAAGATTTCGAGAGTCTGTTTAGAGTTGAAACGGAACTACAAGTTTTTGAGAAAGCCTACAAATGTATTCTCTCAGTAATTGCAAGAAGATAAATCACCCCTCAGATATAACCATCTCTTTAAATGTTTAATTCAACTTGCGATGATTTTAACTATTTAAGTCATTAAAAATAGTCACTGATCCTTAACCCATCTACTAAGAATTCCTTTGCAAGTTGATTACTTCGAATTAATAGTGATTGCGACTCATCTGCAGCCCTTCTCTAACTCTCAAAGTAAGAGCTATTAAGTTTTAACTATTTACGACACAAACTGCGAAGCCGCCTCTAATGACTCACATCATGAGAAAATCCCTTAAGTATGATCCTTGCAATTGGCTCAAGACATCAGGATTTATACAATACTAAAAGCGGTTTCCTACGGAAGGTCTTAATTTCCCATATAATCGGAAGCAAATCTTCTAGGAAAGCCTTCCCTAGTTAATTAGTTTTATAACATTTAAATCAAACCATTTAAATTTTCCTAAATTTAAATGGTATTAATTACGGATACGTATTACACTTGAGCGTAAAGATCGTGCGAATATAAGATACATCAATAGTTAGAAATATTATTTAAAAAAATATATATTAGAGTAGAAATCAGTCAACATATGTCAGACAAACATATGATCAAGAGAAAATTATTTTCTGTATTAGTTAGGGCTTACATTATATTATAATACAGTATATTATATTACAAGAACATACTGAAGAAAGTTTTTAGAGTAGGAATCAGTTTTAACTTTCAACGCTAGGACTGACTGACTGACTGACTTAATATTAAACGTGTTTAAACATATTTGACCGGCTAAATTGTCGTATATATATAATAAAATATTTTAATACAGTATTTTATAAGAAGCTAATTTGTATTGATGGTAGTTTTACTCTCTTATACAGAAGGAGTTTAACTTTTTATGTATTCGCACGTTTTGAGGTCTTTTGAGTCCAAATACGGTAAGATATACGGTAGATATTGAATTCAATGAAACATGGTATACATATCCAGTAGGCCCATACCTTGAGGAGAAATAGAGAAAACCTGATTAGCTTGAAATATGAAGAGTACCTCATGTAAACCAAAAAAAACAACAAAAAAACAATACTTTTCCTACCATAGGTGAGGAAAAGTAAAAATTCCACTTAATGGAAAACAATTGAATCCTAAAAATATGTTTATCTACGATTGATACGAAATATAAACATTATATCTCTGTTTAGATGCGTAGAAAGTGATTATTTACGTACTTGTATTCATTGCGCATGCGCATCTCATAGTTCTGAAGAATTCCTCTTCTTTACCACGCTAGCGCGGTAAAGAAGAGGAATTCTTCAGCTTTACGCACGATTAGCGAGTTTGTTTACATTTAACAAAACTAATTTGCTATTCTTTTATTACAGTAACTGTTTATATCGAGTTTTAAGTGAAAAACAATGAATGAATCAAGTGGCTTTGACGAAAATGTAATTCGACGAAAAATAATTAATTCGGCAAAAATTACAACTCAAGATTAATGCAATCTTTACCAAGAGAAGAGATACGAACTTACATACAGCAAGTTTATTTTTTTCTGTATTTATTATTTAAATCCAACAATCGTAGATAAAGTACGGTACGCAACTCGTGCGAAAACGTCATTTTGCATTGCTCGGGTGGTTTTACTACCCTCGCTGTCACTCGGGTGCAAACTCCACACTCGCATGCAAAATGCTACTTTCCACACTCGACGCGTAATGTACTATTTTGGGCATTGAATTCAGTGTAGCCAACACTTTAGCCAAACTTTACACCTCCGCTTTAAAGACGGTTGCCATGGTGCGAACGGTAGTAGTTTTGTGGAATGGAACAACTTCGGTTTTGGTCCTGTAGGAGCTCTGATACCATTTTATATAAAATTTAGAAAAGTTAAAACCAAGCTTCCTTTTATTAGCTCATAACATCCTGGGACTATATTTAAAACATTTACTTAAGCGCTCCTATTGACGAAATATAGAACTAAAAAGCGAAATCCGAGCTACCTCCTGTTAGCTCCAACCAGAGCGTCTCTTTTCATGTCGTTTCTTTCGTGACGGAAAATTTCGACCGAAGCCAAGCCTAACAACATATCTATATGAACCTATATGCGTTCTTCAAATAGATAGTTCCATCGAGTAGAAGCGTAAAGTGGATCCCTCATCCTGTAATTAATGTACTGTTGGCAGGAACTTGATAGGAAACGTTGATTTTTTTTAAAAATATATACAGGGTGACCCGCGATATGTAAACAGAATTGTAAGGATAAACGTCCAAAAATGGTGTTTTTTAATGTTTTTTTTGCGAATATCTCGAAAACGAAGCTGTTCCGGGTCCATGTTTATAGTAATTTTTTGTTTAGCGTCAAATTTCTTATAAGAAACGTTAAGTTTTGTGGTTTCGTTCGGGGAAACCTTTTTTGCATTTGTACTAGAATTGGTGGTGATCAAGAGCAAAAAATTTCACGTCTGGTAACATTCAATCCACCATAATTCAAAAACTAGTCCGTTGATCTTGAACTTCAATTATACCATTTGCAAGCTTATGAA
The DNA here is from genome assembly GCA_951217055.1 of Gerris lacustris. Classification (NCBI taxonomy): domain Eukaryota; kingdom Metazoa; phylum Arthropoda; class Insecta; order Hemiptera; family Gerridae; genus Gerris; species Gerris lacustris. The sequence goes on along the minus strand of OX578278.1, from coordinate 70,894,185 downwards.
AAGCAAAAGTTTTTCCTGATATCGCCACACTTCTAACATCCCTCAATTAAGAGTAGAAAACTCAGGAATTTCGTGGTCAAATTTTAAAAAATCCAAATTTTCAAATGTAACATAACTTAAAAGATGCTTAGCAGCTGATAATTTGGAAATAAATTAATGATTCTGAAAGGATTTTTATGCTCTTTAAAATTGGTCTTTAGCCAAATTTCTGTATCTCATTTAATTTTTGAGATATTAGGCATATTTTGAAAATTTTCGTGAAGCACTTTAAAAAAAAATAAATCGATATCTCGAGAACTATTGAGATCCGGGCATATGCTTTTGACCCATAGAATCCGCCAGTTTCTTTTTATGACATTTTATCGCGGGTCAGCCTGTATATTAACCAAATAGATATAAAACCTAATTATAAATCAATCAAAAGGAAAAATAGAGAAATTGTTGTTAGGTCAAAAACTATATCTCCAATATACAATCTATTTGTAACCAATATCAATTTCATACTATCTTCTCTCAACAAAAATATAAGTTTGTGAGTGGGATTGAATAATATCTCATTTAGTGAGGATAAAAGAGGAAGTGAAAACGAGTTCTAGAGGACAAGTTCATGTTTATTGGAATGCATAGAACTAGCTGAGAGTTTAACTCTGGGCACAAAGTCCCAATCAAGTACCCGAGCTTCGCGTAGAATAGATTCTGTGAAAAGCATTCAATAACAGAGTAAATCTACAGGCTTCTCATGAAAAGACCTCATTCAACACGACTCCTAAACGGAGAATATGTCCCTCTTATTGAATTCAATAACATAGATATTTCATCATACACAAGTAAACCTGTCTACAATATCAATTTCATCTCTGCTACACAGTTTCGTGTATCTACACACAGCTAGCAATATGTATAACTTTGTTGTACGGTTTTGTTTTTTTTCCCCGATCAACACATCATAAGGTTATTACAGAACAGGGATTTCGGCAACTTTACTCGTCTATTCGATGTCTCACCACTCTGGGGTTCAAACCACTCCGCGGTTATCTTGGTTTCAGGAGGCGGAGTTGCCAATAATGAACATGAGCTTATAAAAATGATTATTTGTTAAAAACGTAAACATGACGTTATTTACGGAAATTTAAATTCGTTTATTCTTTATAAATACTCAATTTATTTGAATAATAAATACTCGTTTTAAAGAGAATTAGTGTGAGGTTCAAATATCCCAATCGAAAATTAAATCGGCCAATAATTGCGGATGCCATGAGAGCTCAAAGTAACAAATTTGACCAAAAAAGATCAAATTTACTCGATTTAAGGTAGAACCGATGGTCGCATGACCATAAGTCATAGGACCAAGTTGTAGATCTTTTAAAATCAGTTACCGTTGGTGCTATTCGTTTTTCGATAGGACTTACCGTTTAGCCACTATAGCCCTTCGAAGAAAACCTTCAATTTGCGTCCGCCATTTTTATTTTTTTAAGGGGGTAAAAATATATTTTTTTAACTTTTCGGGTTTTTCTAGTCGGTTTGGGCTGATTTGGGACCAAATGCAAAAAACCGCAAGACTCTAGTTGGTCTGGAAGTGCCCAAACATTTTGATAACCCGATCAGCTGATTAGCCAATCAATTCATTAGTTAATAGAACGGAAATAATAATAGTTAAGATATATAAATATTAATAATTCCAAGAATAACTTTTAAATTTAAAGTTGGAAATAGAGGTGTGGAAATTATGCGTATAGACAGTTCCCCCTGAAATTAGCTAACTCGATGACAATGAATAAATCCTGGAGTCAAAAATTAAATTAAATTAATTTGATTTTTTACACAAATTAAAGTATCAATTTAGCAAAAGTTAAAGAGCGTAGACGGTAAAGTTAAACTGTGGCTATCTGCGGGTTACTTTCGACATACTATAAAAGTTTCATTCAAATCGACTAAGTACTTTTGAAGCTATAAGTGTAAATAAATGTATGCTTGTGCGCATGTGGAAGAGAAACAAAGAGGCGCAGAAGGTTGAAACTTATATGGGGTTAACAATGGGCTAATTATGGCCTACCACCCAAATTACATTAATATTGGACGAGTAGTTTTTAAGATATGTTGGTTCGCAAATATCGAACGACAGACCGACAGACAGACACGGAACCAAAAATGTTCCCTGATGTCTGAAACGGATTTCTGTCTTGGAATTTTTGAAATCGAAGACCTAAAATTTTTTCGTTCTTCAGAACGATCACATAGCTTCCTTACCTTCAGTAAGCTCGGAAGCAATATATATATATATTTAACATTTTATCTAATTGCGCAAGCGCATATTAAATTCGGAGATATGAACTAAAAGAGCGACGGACGGACAGACACATCACCCTCGGCATTAAGGGTTTCGAGAAGGATCTGCGAAGCCCTAACAAAATAATAATTTTAGTTACGCATCCTGAAAGTAATTTGAACTTATTCCTATCCGACGCGCTCTCGAAACGAAGACGATAAATAATTTAGAGAAGCCTTCTTGTATCTACTCGAGCCGTTTCCTCCGTATGAATTTATGTTGCTGTAGAGAGAGAAAGGGGTCAAACAGAATCCAAACAGCAAGTAGGGCTTTCAAACTGATATAAATATTCATTACTTATATTTCATTTTTCCTCTCAAACTCTCTACTCTCAAAAAGTAACGAGTTTTACTCCGCTAAAAATATCATTTCTGGTAAATTCGAGAAATAAATTTAGTAATAGTTCTTTGAAAAGGAAGGAGGACATTACTTTTTATGACACGAACGACTTAAAAAATTATTTGTTTCGTAAACTTTAGTAAGAGGAGGAAAAATAAATTATTCTTTATGATAAATTTTAATAATGTAAGTTAAACCGGAGAATCTTTTTTTTCTTTTTATTAAAATAAGTGGTAATAGAAATAATACGTTATTTTTAATTTATTAATTTTCTTAATATAAATAAACAAAAGAATAGGATTTATTAATAATCGAAGATGATTGAAATTAACAGAGAACGTATTATTTGTTGTTATAAGTAATATTAAAATAGTTATTTGTGCAACTAGTGCGCAAAGTGGAACTTTGCTGCACTCGAGAGAAATATTTACGCACGAGCCGCAGGCGAGGGGAATTTTTCCTACAAGTTAGTTTTTAATCTGTAAATAAAATAAAAGGAGTTTGGATTGAAATAGGACTGTTTTCAACCTACCCGGCCAATTAATTTAAAAAATTATAAAATATATCTCTTCCCTACTCTACAGCTTCTCCTTGTATCAGGGTGAAATTTTACATGATTATATTTTATTTATTTACAAAACAAAGTGACATTTTTGACATATATAACAAAAATAATCAAAACAAGTCAAGTAACAGGCTTCCTTAATAACACTTTTTCCCGTCTTTTGAAGCTTACGTTTACGCGCGCGTTGCGCGTGAACGCTTTGGCAGATAACATTTTCCGACGAACTCAGCCTGGGCATTGGTAAAATGAACATTTGTACCAAATTTCATCTAACTCGGTGATCTTTTACTCAAGTTATCGTCATCTGTAAATTTCGTGACGGATTTTGCGTGACGGTAATTTTGTGACGGTGATTTTGGTAGTTTTTTTCGGATTTACTCCCAGACTCCAGAACGTGCCATAAGGAACTTCGTTCCAGAAATAATAGAGTGTTCATCAACATGTAAAAGGTTTTACAATATCAACTAAACCAGCTGTTCTGTTTAGAGCCAGTGTTGCCTTTTTTTCGCCTGATTCAGCAAACCTAACCAAGCGCTTTTATTATTTTTCATCATAACGCTTACTTATCACATTTGATTCTTTTTTTTTTTTTTTTTTTTAGATTGTCTATCTTTACTTTTTCATATTTTAACATTTTTACACTTGATATATAGTGTTTAAATCATGTAGTTAAAAATTAATTGTTAGTTGTCATTGTTATTATTATTATAATTTGGATTATTTAATCTTTGTTTAGATTTGTTCTTTATGTTCGTAAGTTGGAACACTGGAGAGCGGTAAAGTAAAATGAGTGCGGTAAAGTAAAACAAGTGCGGTAAAGTAGGAAGTGCAGGAATCTGCTGTTTTGCGTACTATTTTGATTGCGATAACAACCACTTTATCGGTCAACTATAGGAAAAAAATAATATTCTCTTATTTTAAGTGGTTGTTAAAAGAAAAAATACTTTTAAATAGTCTGGAAAAGCGACCACGTGAATAAAGAACATTCCAGAAATCAGATCGGAACTGTGTAGTGTGTACCCATTAATGTTTTTTTGACATTGATATCAACATTGTTATGATTTGTTTATGTGGTAAGTCTACAGGGAAAGTAATTTCAACGTTTGAATCCCTGCATGTGAAATATTATTTTTTTTTAAAAAATGTCTGTCCGTCAAGCTTTTAATGTCTCAAAATAGTTCAAACGAAAAAATAGTAGGGAAAAGTAATAAACTTCATTTTCTATTTGAGCTGCATAAAAAAGTGTTATACATCGAGATAGTTGTCTATATAAGTGTATACAATGATGTAAGGAAATGGGGACAATAACTAAAATATGTAAATATGTGTCTACAAGAAAATGTATCTAAGTTACTCAAAATAATGTTTAATTTTATTAGGGTTTTTTTTAGTGGATAATTGTTATTTTTACGTAGGAGGAGGCAGTCAATTCATTTAATGAATATGCAGAAACAAGTAATTCTAGAATCACCTCAGGCACAAACCCAATTTTGGCAACCATAGACCCTAATAATTCAGCTAAGCTGCAACTAGGTAGTAGTAGATCAATCTCCGAGGGTGAGGTGAGCCAAAACCCTTTTCTTTCGGTTCCTAAGCACCCTATTTCCTTGTTTGAGGTTAGTGTTAAGAAACGCCTAGTTAGCCAACAGTTCTCTGATGTAGCCAACATCAGAGAATTATTTCCTACGCATCCAAATAAATTAAAAGCCAAGATTCTACTATTAGAATTAGTACATTGAACTTATTTATTAATATAATATATGAGCCATATGTATCACACTTTTGACGTCAAAATTAATTATATTTATGATCCAGCAAGTTTTTTTAGGCATTGCAATCTATTATAAATTTTTCCAGATAAAAAAGTAAAACCTTTAATTTTTTAAAGCCTAAGCTTCGTAGTTGAAACATCAACTACAAATATACTAGTCATCGTGTGACTTTATCACTGAAGCAAGCGTAATGCAATAAATATTGAATAATGAAAATAGTTAATTATGATGAGTAGATATTAAAAGAGGATGATTCGAATAGAGAGTAATGGAGTGGGGGGAGCCGGGCCTTTCTGCCTCTTTCCACTAACTCACACGCCTCGGGCATCTCCTTAATAACTATTATAAAATGTGAATTCATTTAGGCAGATGAGAGGAAAGAATTTTCTGCTTCAACTTTCCTCTCATTTGCCTAAATGAATACACTTAATTAATAAGAGGAACACAAATATCCTAACCTATTATAAAACGTATAAGTTCCCTATACAAAAAGTTCTGCTTGTATCAAGTGAAAATATTACATGCATGTTTCAATAGTACATTAGAGGATTTGTATAACATTTCATTAATATCGATACGTTAGAATGTACCATTTTGGTAAAAGCGTTCTTTTCTCTCCTTAAATCGTTTAGATACAATTTGATACTCATCACTTCATAGTGATGTTGCTGTTGGTTTTAATAAAAAAAATGTTTGTCTCATAAAATAGATGAAAGTAGAATCTTTTCCTATGTTAAAATTCCATCATTTTAAATTTAAAGCTCTGGTTTACTCGAACGTTGAGGGCGAAAGCATAGACGTACAACAATTAGACGTAGAACTTAGCCTGAGCATTGGTAAATGGAACATGTATACCGAATTTAAACTAAATCGGTCGAACTTTTACTCAAGTTACATAAGGCCCTCCGCACACGAAGTGTCATGTATGCCATGTGTGAACTACGCGTCACAAGAGGAGTGGCCTCCACACACGGGTCGTTTTGCAGACGTCTCGAAATCGAAGTGTCATGTATGTCATGTGTGAACCACGCGTCACAAGAGGAGTGGCCTCCGCACATGGGTCGTTTTGCAGACGTCTCCAACTCGAAGTGTCATGTATGTCATGTGTGAAACACGCGTCACAAGAGGAGTGGCCTCCGCACACGGGTCGTTTTGCAGACGTCTCAAACTCGAAGTGTCATGTATGTCATGTGTGCACCACGCGTCACAAGAGGAGTGGCCTCCACACCCGGGTCGTTTTGCAGACGTCGCGAACTCGAAGTGTCATGTATGTCATGTGTGCACCACGCGTCACAAGAGGAGTGGCCTCCGCACACGGGTCGATGTGCAGTCGCCAACTTCTCAGTCATATCGCATTAAGTAGTACTACATTTTTATTGAAGAGACTTTTTTAAACAGAACACTTGCATTTTAAGTTAGTCTTTCTTTACAATGAGCAGTTCAAGTGAGGAAGATTATTATGTTGTACTGGTACCGTCGGAAGAAAAGAACTGAGAGAGTAATGGGTTCATCCGTACATAGATAAAAACTTCCATTACAACTATTTGTTGCGACAAAAGAACTGCAAGAGAGCAATGCAAAATGTTTGGCATACTACAGAATGTCCAAAAAATCATATATTGGACAAGTGAAAGCTTTAGCTCCAGTCATTAACTGCGTGCAAATACAAATATGTGGGAATGTGTGAGCGAAGAAGAATGAATACTAATATCATTGAGAATGTTATTAGTAATGATTGCGGGGTGCTTTCAACTTTCTCCCACGAATTTGACGTTAAACACTTCCATTGAGAATATTAAAAAAAAACTATTCAAATCGTCTCAAGCGTCAAGTGGATTTTCCCCATTCGCTGCAGGACGAGAGGTTCGAGGAACGATCGTGACGCTGACGCTTTGACTACGAGACGACTACACAACGACCCGTGTGCGGACGACCTATACAATACTGACAGAAAAACAGATGGACAAGATGCATATTTTGTTGAATATAGGCGGCTTTCACACCGAAGTAGTAAGTCACAGGTTGCATGCGTCCTGGCAGTAAGATGCAAGCAACATAAACACCGGACTACGTAATTGAACGAGAGCCTACACACCGAGGATGCAAGTACGACGTGCACGTGCATTCTAAAAGTAAGATGCACGTGCGAGAACTAGCCGGCTGGTGTTGTATCAGCAAAAGTCGTTGTTGTGCGGGTTTATATACGCACCCACCCTCGGAAATATGTAATTCACAGAACCCCTCTTGTTCATGTTTTTTATTTACACACCACTTGTTAAGTTTCATGAGATCCAACAACTTGTTGAAAGTGGAAATCTCCATTTTATAAAAGGATTGAAACTTGGTAGTACAGAAGTTTTTGAGCCACTACAGCAACAGCAGGGCATGTACTCTAGCATTGTTCTAGCATGGATGTTGCCATAAACGAATCTTTCGTTGTCTGCTATCCACCCCAAGAGCGAATATTACAAAAATAAAGATTAAACCCTGTATTTAGTATTATTATATTTGATTGTGAGCGCTCAGCAATAACTGATTGATAAAAAATAAATAATAGTACAGAAGATAGAGGAAGACATTATATAACATTTTACACTTTAAAAGATTGCAAAATTGATAGCAACTACGTATTCATAAATATATGGTATAAAATAATATAGATACATACATACACACACATGCATACATCATATATATATATATATATATATATATATATATATATATATATATATATATATATATATATATATATATATATATATATATATATATTGTTTATAATAAATTTATATAATTTGATATTGTGGACAAAACAGAGAATGTCGGTTCTATAGATGTTAAGATGCTAGTAGCTATACCACAGTGATAGTTGAATACAAGTTTTTATTGCTTCTTATATAACCCTTTCCCTTCTCTAGGGCAACCCTCGTGGAAAATAGAACTCAAGATAGAACCAAGAAGAGAGAAAAAAAGAGAAATCTTTATGAAATGTATGATTTGACCCTCGCCCGTGAGATATATGGATGTCATAAAATATCAGCTCCTTCTTACTTCTATCTATCTTCTATACTATTGTAAATGTCGCTAAACTTTTATTGAATTCTTTCCTACAGGAATTTATCATTTTTGTTCGTTTACAACAAACGAAAGAATTATATTTCTTTTTTTTAATATACAAAAATTAATAAAAAAAAAATACACAGGTGAAAAAGAAGTAAATCATTTTAATATTGCTAGAGCTAGTTACAAGTCCTTGGTCTACTAAATATATAATAGAGACTATAGAAGCTAGAAAGCTAAAATTTGGTGAGCATAAGACAGGCTCACACTTAAGACATATTTTGCCCAATATAAACTATTTGTCGACAGATATATTTAAATTCTGCAAGCGTATTTCCTTTTAATAACAAAAATATATTTTATACTCCACTTCTTACTCCAAAAAAGAGGACTAGGACAAAATAAATAGGGGTTTAAAAAGTGCATTTCTTTTAAATTTAGACCCCTATTTATTTTGTTTATTTGTTTTATTATATAATATTATCAGACTAATGTCTGATGCTGATTACTTGTTATTATTATATTATAAATGTATCATAGGTAAAAAAAACCTCAGTGAAGCTTCTTATTATTGATTTAAAATGTTTAGAAAAAAAGCAAGTCAGTAATTACTAATTCCAAATACATAAAGCACTGATTCAAACTCAATTAATATTGCAACAAATAGTTCAAATTTATGCACCCAGGGAGTAAAGTAAGCCATTATTCCCTGAGCGAAAAAAGTTGGTTCTTGAGGCGAAGCCGAAGGAACCATGGCTCCTAAATCCCGAGGCGAAGCCGAGGGACTTAGACTCTTTAATTCCGGGGCGAAGCCGAGGGAATAACCCTAATTAGCTCCCGAGGCGCAGCCGAGGGAGATAATTATTGCGAGGGGAATAATAGCACTTTACTCACGAGGTACATACAATATTTTATCTCCAGTAGGAAGAAAATACACATTTTCGTCCACAGCACAGTTTTTATTTATTATTTTAATAAATAACAATAATTATTAGAACTTTTAATAGCAGATATAAGAGATTCAATATTAAAAACAAATAAGAATTGGAATTAAACTCAAATAGAAGGTTATTTAGATGCAGGTTATAATGCTGTAAACAAAGATAAACATGGTCAAAAAAGCGCAGTGCCGCCAACCTGATTTCAACAACTTCATTAAATTAGCCATACATTTTCTACTATTTATAAAATAATTAAGTTGCAATCTTTACTTTTTTGCCCTACTTTACTTTTTCGCCCTACTTTTACTTTTTCTCCCTACTTTTTGAGTTAGGGATGAAAAGACCTGTTTTAGTCCCTCTAAACTAATTCAAAATCATAACTTTTTTTTCCCTACTGGAGATAAATATTATTTTTTTCTTAAGTATCTTATTTTATAGAATCCACAATTTCATTTAAATTAAATACTTTGAGGAATATAGCAGTTAAAAACTTTTAAAAACTTACAGTGAAGAATAAATAAATAAATAAATGAATAAATACAACATTTTAGCCCAATCGGATAAATGTACAGACACAACAATTTTTAGTTTTTTATACATAGATATAGATATATTTTTCCATTTTACCCCCCTAAATGTACATAACAATAATTGTACAGCACTCTTAAAGAGCTTTTCAACGGTATGCATCGTGAAGGGTTTTCATTACTTTGACATTTGTACCCCGTACCCCTGTGTACCAAAATCAAAATTTCGAAAATGCATGAAGTCAGTGACCTTCCCCTTTTCCCCATGCTTTGAAGGTCAAGTGTGCAAATTTTCATTGAAATCGGAATAAAACGGTAAATTTGAATAAAGAACACACACACACGCACCCGTTCGCGCGCGCGCGCACACACACACTTACGTTGACATTTCCTTTTTACCCCTCTCCTAAATGAAAATAATGACAAAAATGTACATTACAATTACTTTTCTCTTAAAGAGCCTTTCAACGATATGCATCATAAAGGGTACCTATCAATTACTTTGACATTTGTACCCCGTACCCCTGGGTACAAAAATAAAAATTTCGCAAAATCCTTTCTTAGTGGATGCCTGATGCCTATGGTATGAACCGAGTATATCCTCAAAATTTCAAGTCTCTCGGTTAAGCAGATTTTGCTGTGCGTTGATTCTATGTCAGTCAGTCAGTCAATCAGGACATTGCCACTTATACTATAGATAACGTTAGTGAAAAAAAAAAAAATAGTTCCGAATTTATTTACTTCACATAAATGACAACCATCTAGAGAGCTGATCGTAAACCTATAAAAGGACAAATCGTTGTACAACGGATCTCCCCAACACCAAATCTAAACTGTGCCATCGATATATTTAAAATAATATAAATAATATAATCGATATTTCCTGTTTTGCTGTCATTCAATGTTTATCTATCACAAATTTGAGACCCATCAAAATGAAGATTGCAAATACTATGGGATATGTCAAAACAAATAAAATAACTTGCGGATTTTTTTCGAACTAACTTTCCGTACAGCAAAATTTGCTGAAAACCAATTTAATTCTGCTGAAAGATGGCTAAAAGTATTAAAATAATGCATTGTCATCGTGTTCTGAGCTATGCTAAAAGTTTCAAATGTCCAGCTATTTGGGAAGTTAGTTAGAAATCGATTGCCAGATTTGTACCGGACAAACAAACAAATAAACAAACAAGAAAGCAAGCTAATAAAAACGTAGTAAAAATATACAAATTCCAATCAACACAGAAGATAAGGTTCATTATTTATGTACATATAAATGTCTCTTAAATTAAAAAAAAAAAAAAATCTTACGAGTGAACAATTAACAAAAGCATCTTCAAATGGAATTCAAACAAAGGAAAATTGAAAGGTCGGTATATTATTGTATGCCTATTTTAATATTAATTGTTAAAGTAAATTACTTGAATTCAAGTAAATTACTTTGAAGCAACAAAGTCATTTGTTTTATTGTTTTATTTATATTTGTTATTATAAACAGCAACGCTATGCATTGAGACTTTACCACAATATCTGTTTTATACTTTAAATAATATCTGTTATATTACAGTACATCAAAAAATATCTGTTTAATACTGTGTTGATCAACTCTCCGTCATCATTAAAAAGAATAAAAAAATGTGTAATTGATTTTTCCCCCATTATTATTAATAATATTAAAATTATAATTTTATTAATATTATAAAATATGAAAAAACTTTTTTTTTAAACCTTATCATGTTAAATGCAATTGCATGTTAAACAATAAAAATAAGAGGGTTAATATTGTTAACAAAAACAAAAAAAAAAACACAACGCACTCTGCGGAAACAGTAATACTACACTAAAAATAATAATGCTATTCTATAAATAAGGTTAGTATAGAATGTTTGGATTTTGTGTTGTGACCAAGTTCTTTCCGGTTAAATATCAAAAGAGTTAAAATATCCTTTTACATAGTCCATAGGTCAATTAGGATTGAGCTATGGACTTGACGTAAGGTCTGTAGTCCTCTTTAATTAAATTTAAAAAAAATCCTCTCATTCATCACACTGCCAAGGGTAATTATAAAAATTAAGACAGTCTCCTTGCAGTAACGCGTAAGGTAATCTGTACGTCATTTGACGGTATTATTTTTACAAAAACTCAATCATAGCTCAACAAAATTACATATTAACTGATGGTGTTAGGATGCTCAAACTGAAGGGGAATAAATGAAGAAGTTTCACTGAAATTTGACAAACTGTAGCACAAGCCATTTTGGCTAATAAACCCATTGTATGTGTAGTGTTTTTTGTTGCAAATGATAAGGCCGGGCGCATATACTCGATTTTACCACGACTAAACTATTGAGTCGAAATCGACGAACTCCTGGATTTCTCCTCGACTAAACTGTTTAGTTGTTGAGAGTGCGCATACAATCAATCAGTTGCCATTGAGATCCCCCAGCATTCGTGAGCTATGCCGTACAAAATTATAAACAGAAAAGCACTCGCTTGCGTTTTCCTTTATAATATGAAACACAAAGAAAAAAAAAGGAAAAGACGATACTGTGTACATCCCGTAATAAGCGAAAGATTATTAAATGGAAAGTTTCATACATTTCATTTTAATCTAAAGAAATATCCAGAAAACTTTTATACGTTTTATAGAATGAGTGAACAGAGTTTTAATGAAATAATTAAACTGATTGTCCATATATACAACACCGTGAAACAACATGGAGGTGCTCTATATCGCCAGAAACAAATTTAAGTGTTACTTTAAGGTAAGAAAAACTCATTTTAAAGGGTCGCTGATCGACTGTTTAGTTGAGTGTATGCGCACTCCAATATGTGGCAATGTACATAGCGCTGTCGACGATAGTTGTTCAACTAAATAGTCAAAAGACGATCGATGAAGTTTTGTGACTTTTTAATCGAGCAACTATCGTGTCGATAGTATGCGTACTCCCATAAGGTCTAATAGCTTTTTGACGTACTATTAAATAGTTGAGCGATTAAAAATTGTATGTATGCGCCTAGCCTAAGTAGAATCTACCCTCATCTTTTGTTACATCTTCGACCATACACCCTGTACATATAGGTATATAATATTTTTAAAATCAGTGTAAACGAATATAAGAAAGGAAAATTATAGCAAAGTTTAAGTGTATAAAAGTAAAATGTTTATTTCTTAATAAAAAAAAAATAAGTTAGGTGGTACAATATAAAAAGTTTATTCTTATTATACTTTTACTCTTTGTTATCTGTAATGAAGATGCTTCAGATTTGATTTTCATAAAAGAAATAAGAACAAAAAGTACGAGAGAAAAAACTGTTCTACCTTGAGTTCACCGCAGTTAAGTATTATATGAGAAAAGTTTTCCGTTCTAATCCAAGATAAAAGTAACAGCCGCTTTAACATTCTTCAAGCTTGGGAAAAAAAGAATCTTTAGACTGGTAGAGAAGAAAATGTGGAGTTTATCGCAGGTCATGTAAAGAACCTAGGATAATCCTGACACGTTTTATAACAAGCTATACGAGTCAGTAAGAATATCACCTCAGACGCAAACTGCAGAATCCCTGTCGAACTATAGCCCACGAACTAGAGTTTCACATAAAAATACTACGTGGATGTTATGTTTAACAATAGCATACCATTATAAGAATGTCATAATGCGGATACAAAACATGTTAAAAGTTACATATCTTAGATTTTACAAATAAGTTTAAATAAAAGATTTGTAGGTTCAACATACATGTGTAATGTTTATTTAAACGAGTACTTGCATACGAGAAATAAATAGTTAAATTATTGGATATAAACTCACTTACTTGTAAAGAACAAAGACAGATGCACTATACTTGTTCACGTAAATTAAGTTTATTGTATTTAATGATTTTGTAGTAATTCCCTTATTATTATATTGCTTACTATTATACTTCTATTACTATTTTTTTTTTTTTTTTTAGTTTTAGTCCCGTTCAACAGCTTTTTATTAGGTCATTACAGGACGGGGGTTATCCGGCCACTTTACTCATCTAATCGATGAGATCATCAGTGTGAAACATGTCTCACTATTATATTGTGAAAATAAACATTATATCATTATGCATATTATTTGACTTATGTAGTAAATTTAATTATGATAAGAGACTAGAGAGGTTGGTAGAAAGTAAGTAACACAACAATATTGTCACCACAATTTTATATTAAAACTCACAAACGCGTTTCGACATATAACATCATCTTCAGTGTCAGTAGCGTAACTATAGGCCCGCGCGGGCCTGCATTGCGGGCGGGCCCCCAGCGCCAGGGGGTCCCAAATCAACGTCGATGGGGCCCCCAGTTCTAAACGCAAGAGGTTTTTTTTTGTTTTTTTCTTTTCTCCTCATCAATTTTGTTTGGCAAGGGGCCCCCAAAAAGTTTTTGCGGGGGGGGGGGGGGGCCTCAAGGCCCTAGCTACGCCACTGTTCAGTGTGCGTGCTAATTTAGTACAAGTGAATTCTGTACTAATCTAACTATTTTACAAATTTGTATGGCAAACTAACAGTACAATGGGGATAGACATAGACAAGGGTTGTGTGGGCAGAAGGATTACGGAAGGAACAAGGTAAGGGATATGGAGTTGAGATCCAAAGCGGAACCCAGTAAGGGTTTGGTTCAGGTAACATAATATATGTCGCCTGAACCATACCTGTAAAAATATTTGTTATAGATGTAAAACAAGGAAATGCTAATCAAATAATTGAATATTTTATAAGAAAAAAAAATCTTCTGCAAATTAGTGTGGCACATAGCTTCCTTGCAGCGTCCTATTATTGGATGAATGGTCACATGAGTACAACGTAATGTGATGCCCCGCGGAATTAACTATCGTTTCGATTCCCAGAGGGGTGAAATTAATTTTTATTTAATATTAAATCGAAAAAATGTTGACGGATAGATCGACAGACAGACGCGAGACCAAAAATGTTCTCTGATGTCTAAAATGAATTTCTGTCCATAAATTTTCGAACTCGGTGTCATAAAATAATTTCGTTCTTCATAATGCTTTCGTTAACTTTGGTAAGCTTGGAAGCAAAACTTAAGAAATCATCTTATAAAAAAAATTGTCAATGCAGAATGCAGTGGCTTGGAGTATTTAAGGTATTCCAGAAGATCGGGAGGGGGTAAGAATTGAATCAAATCCCTCCGTTGCACAACAAGGCAGACATAATACCAGGAGGCAGATGCCCCAGGCTCCAACTCAAATAGGAAATTCAATTCAAACCATTTTTTCTCCTTTCTTTGGACGGAGTAGAAAATTTGAGGAGACGGCTGCCATCCTGATTGGATCAAAGCCTTGCCCTGAACCATCCGTAACTCGATTCCATTCTAAGAGCAACCTTCCTTTTTTTTCACAACTATTTTTGTTTTTTTCTCTAGCTTCTCCTTTTTTTTCAAAAGTTTTATATCATTTTGATAACGTGGGTTGGTTGATGTCTTAACTTGCTTTGGATTAAGACTCAATTCTATAAGCTTAACTGAATAAGAATCATATTCCAACTTGAATGAATGTTCATAAGAAATTTAATACCATTCTTATAGAATAAAAAAATATCTAAAAATACATTTATTTTTTGAGCTACAGTTCGTATTAAAACCCATCGTAATAAAACGGAAAAAGTTATTGATAATATAGAGTTTCCTCGTTTTTATACCGCCAAGTAAAAATAAAGGAATGGAAGCGAGAGGGGGTTTGAATTTCTATTTGTAAAGCTCATGAAATCCAGTATCTGATTTCCAACAGAAACGGATTCTCTAACTACAGCATAGCTTTTTATACAATATTACATTGAAACAAATATGATTTTTAATGTAAAGGGGTTATATAAGAAACTCGCTTCCATTGACTCTTCTAAACACTCCAGTGATTAAACACTTAAAATTATTTGTAAAAAGTTTAGTTTCTATAAAGTAGTCCGATTGAAGGTCACTTTGTTTAGGGATATATATATTTAGTGAAGGTAAAATTGTAAAATGTATGTTTTTAATTAAAGTGTTTTGCTAAAATATAAAATAAAAATCATTGTTTAAATATTCCTCGACATTTATCTATTTATATTGCTCTAGAGCTTACTAATGTAAGGAACGGAAGCTATGAGCTCGTTCTGTAATCTGTTTCCGTGTCTGTCTGTCGGTCTGTCACTCAATTTTTGCGAACCAACTTATCTTAATGACTACTCGTCCGATTTTACTGAAATTTGGTTTACAGGTCATAATTAGCCCATTGTTGGTCCCATCTAAGTTTTAACCTTATTCACCTATTTGTTTCTCTTCCACATGCGCAAAATATACATTTATTTACACATATTATCAGGATTTAATGAAATTTAGATGGTTCGTCGAAAGTAGCCCACAGAGAGACTCACATTAACTTCATCCGTATGCCCTGTTTAAATTTTTCTAAATTGATACTTCAATTCATGAAAAAAATCAAAAAAATGTTGACTGATTTAAAAAACGGGGGAAAATGAAATAAATTGGATAATAATGGTTTTAAAAGCACAGGATCATTATGAGACGCGAGGAAGCTATGTGCCTCACTAACTAGCAGATTATTATTTTTTTTTTTTATTACTTTTGTTGTTATTGTGATAGTATTTCTAGTTTAATTGGTTATTATCAGTTCACTGATGTAGGACCGATTAATATTTCTGTATATTTCACGTAATGTTGGATGTGGGCGAGAATATTCATGGTACATTAGTTTCAGAATTCAACCTATGTCTCAGGATAAACATTGATAGTAATATGACGAGCATATATAAGCAGCAACGACCGACATATAATTTCCATGAAGATTCATTCCACGAAGAAGATAAAAATCAATTAACAATTTTTTTTTTTCACCTTCCGTATACCACTAAATACAATGGTATTCTACGAACAATAGAGTCTAGATGTTTGAGATCAACTTCGATGGAGTATTTCTTTAAAAGTTAACATCAAAGAAATGCTTACCGTCTAAGAAATAGATAATTAGAGAAGCTGCCGAAATGAAAAACCAGAATGAAAAACTTCAACTAGGATGGAGTAGCCGTAGTTGCAGGAGAAGTCTTGAGTCATTTTCAACGTGGTAATCTTTAGATAAGTTTCTAGATAAGATCAAAAGACAGAGAAAGATTTGTTCAAATAAGTAAAGAACTGAAAGCTCTCTTCAAGCGACTCAAGGATATAACACTCAAAGGAAAACAAAGAGACCAACTACTCGGAACCTTCAGTTAAAACCTGCAACTCACGATAAGAATTTAAAACTCATCTTATCTTGTCAATCTTAGGTGTTTTCTATTTATACTCAACGTTTAATTTGAAGGCATAGTCTCTATGAAAGAATTTATATTATTTTCTCAATGAGTCTCCAGCAGGCAAGAATAGCTTCACAAATAGAATAATTTGCAAGGCATAAATATGAAAAACCTCTAATAAAGTAACAGTGTAAAAAAGCTCTCATTTAATCTCAAATATAGTTATTATTAGATAATAGGAGAGAAATTGTGTATGAAGGAGTTATGAAAGAGTTTTAAATTTGAGTTATTGAAGGAGATATTATTTTATTTGCACTATTAAAAATAAGGTGACTAAACTATTAAATTAAATCTTTATAAATATAAATACTAAGTTGCGAAAAAAGTAATACAAGAATAATTTTAAAGTTAAAATAGCATTCAACTGTTTCCATTGCATATTAGTTTATTTTTTATTTTACAAGAAGTTAAATTATAAAACAATTTATTATTTACCCAACTGAGAGAATTGAAATATCAATCTAGGAGTAAATCCTGGAGAGAAACAAAAAGTCAATTAAAGTTAGAAGTAAACATTGAAGAAAGCGAGCCCACGCAGCTAACCCTAGAGAACACCTATACTTCTTAGCTCGGGAAAACAAACATTAAAAGTTTTCTTTACACTTGTGAACAACGGTAAAAACCCACCGGATAAAACTAAACTGTTTTAAACTCACTCCGGCGATAACTCATTTCATTTTAAGCTCGCATATTTTATATATATATATATATATATATATATATATATATATATATATATATATATATATATATATATATATATATATATGTGTGTGTGTGTGTGTGTGTGTGTGTGTGTGTGTGTGTGTGAGTGTGTATGTGATTGTTTCAAGGTTACGTTCAGAAACCCTATCTCATTCTTAAATTCAAAATGTGTTTAATAATAATATAAATTATTAAATCTTTAAATCTATTTGATAAAGCTTTAATAAGTCCAAATCAGGCCTCATCAGAGTGGTAGTAAAACTATTCCTAAAGATTGAGAAAAAATGAAAAAATCTTAAAGAATAAAAAAAGAAAAGTAAGATGTTTTTACTTATAAACAAAATTAAAAAAATAAATTATAAACAAAAATCTGAAACGTATTCATTGTTTTCTTCCATATAGATTTCGAATAATAATCATGGAATTTCTTTTCGATTTTCCTTTTATTATTTGTTGTTTGTAAAAATAAAAAAGTTATAAACTCTTTTTTACAAAAATAACCACAAGACAAAGTGAAAACATAAAATATAGAAGGGAAAAGTACAAAAGAAAAATATGCTTTTAAGCAATGTATTCGTAAAAGTCGAAAAGAAGAATAGAAAAAAAAAATAAGCAAAAGGATTGTGGCGAATCGACAGGAAAAATAGACGATGAAAATCCTACAGACCTTTTATTTTTTTATCCCGCTTCCCACTTAGATTTTAGGGGAAAACAGCGGGAGACTTAGGGAAATAGGGAAGGCTTAATACATTTCCTTTTTTTCAAGGGGAACAAAGAATTGACGATAAAACGAAAGAGGGTAGGAACAAAGCGCGGAGGGAATGAGAACCCTTTTCCTTTCGGCATCTAATCATTTCGACCAATCAGAGAGCAAGATGGAAAGGAAAATAGAGGAAACCTGAAAAGAAAACTGACAGTTCTTTTCTTTTAGAAATTGAAATGATTCAAGAAACGACAAGATTACCCTGTTATTTTTACTTCTTTAGACGAAGAAAAGAAAAAGAAAACCACTTGTTAGCTTTTAGAAAAATATATTGATGCAAAACTGTTAACATTTTTTTCCCAAACAAGTTTCTATTATTAATTAGTATAATGCATTTAAGATAAACTGAAAGACATACCATGAAGTCACGATTACGCTATAATCGTATATAAGTCAAAATCGCTGACTTTACAGATTCCAGTACACACCAACAACACATACCTCGAGAGTAACTTAAACAAATGTATTCTATTTTCTGAAATAATACTTGTTGATAAAGCGGCTGGGAGAGTGTCATTAGAGATGAAAGAGGATCAAGCATTGCAAATGCAGTATAAATCTACTTCTTTAACTGAACCAAAATAATCGCACTCTTTAAGAAAAAATTTAATTGTTAAGACAACATATTGCAGTGAATCTTTGTGAAGTCAAAATATCGTTCAAAATTGACCAATAATCATCTAACAACATTTCTGCGGGCAGCTTCCCTTAAGCTTTAACAAATTTAAAAGATTTGACCAAATGTCTTTATTAACATTTACTTTTTAAAAAAAATATTTTTTTTATTAAAATTTTGAAATAACTATTGTCATTTTCTTTTTCCTAATTATATTTTCTTATATGTACACTCCACATATACTTAAGACTTGTGTAGAATATGTTATCATATTAATTAAATTACATTTCATTTTGTGTATTTAGTACTACATAACTATTGTGTGCTCAAAAAAAAAAAAAAAAAACAGAATGCGGCTTTCATTGAGCTCATATACGTGCCCACAAATACTATCTAGCCCTTCAGTCTTAATATAATTCTTTGGTGAAACACACTAAATGAGGCTTGTGAAAGACTTGTTTCTAATTTGAAATCGATCTTTGAAAGTAAGCTTCCTTTAATATTTGTGTTCTTAATATTATATTTTATTCTTCAGTCTTCCTTAGGTCTATAGGGCATTAATAAAGTTTATTACTACTCCATGTCTGGCTATATTTCACCTCCTTCGTTCGTGATCTTTGAAAGTAAGCTTCCTTTAATATTTGCGTTCTTAATATTATAGTTAGAATAAAGCCATTTTCAGCAATCTACCATTTTTTTAAAATTTATTTTTCCAAATTATCTAATCGAATCAGTTATCGCTAAATTTAGTACATATTAAGTTATTTTAATAAAATTCAATTTAATGATACGCAGCTCAAATATTATTTATAATATTGATATAATATATTCTTTTATGATTTGACAAAAAAAGGGATAAAGTGGAATTGCTTTTTTTTAAATTTTATTAGATTACGTCAACTGCAATACATTATTGTTATAAGCAATACAGATGTGAGAATTTAGTAACTTAAAAAATAACATGATGTAAGGAACTATCCAGTGAAAGCACTTACTGAATTGAGACAGATTTGTGTGTATGATATAATAAAATATTAAACAAAAATAAAATTATGATATTAAAATTGAAGTAAACATAGTTTAGTTCTCTAAGAGGTCAAGCGGCCACTGCCTCTTCAGGCGTCTGGGAGGATTTTCAGGAATGGTGCGGGAAAACAGACTGTGGACTAATGGGTTGGAATGGTCGGAAAGGGAGTCGTGGAAGGATTTATATCTGGAAATGGCTAGTTCACGGAAAAAAGGTACTTTGAGGTAGAATAATAAAAATGGAAAGCCTCTCCACTAATTAAATGTTTATTTAACAGAACTAGCTTTCGGCCTCTCGGCCATCATCAGTGCCGGTAAAAGGTAAGGAAAAAACCCGCCGTTGAGTCACAGGAGAGACAAAAAACGGACTCCAGTCCGTTTTTGGTCACTGGATGTGAGTCCGTTTTTTTGTCCGTTGATATCAACTCCACTTGCGCTCTTAATCTTCGTACTTTGAGGTCATTATGAAGTACGAAATTAGAAACATAGAAGGGGGCGTCAGCTATTTTTCTTAGGATCTTGGATTGGAGGGATTGGATGCGATAGGAATTGGAAGGTTTGGTGCAACCCCAGAGTTCTATGCCATATGTCCATATTGGTATTATTATTGTGTTGTAGATGAGTACTTTGTTGTGCATGTTGAGTTTAGATGTGTTGTGTAAGAGTCTGTGTAAAAGTTTATAGCGTGTATTGCATGTTTGATGTTTATGTTTAGTGTGATGTGCCCATGTTAAACGACGATCTAAGTGTAAACCCAGGTAGGGGATGGAATTGGAATGAGGAATAAGGATTTGGTTAAGGGTTACAGGTTCACATATACCGTGCTTTAAAGCGAATGTCACGTGAGAGCTTTTTGTTTCATTTACTTTGATCCGCCATTTCTTGAACCAGGTTTCAAGGAGAATAAGGTGTTGTTGGGCATGGTCATGGGGACTTATACGGATAGGATGCACTTATTGTCGGCAAAGGAAGTAAAAACTGTTGAGGGATGCAGAAGAACGTCGGAAGTATAGATGGAATAAAGGATAGGACCTAAAATGCTACCCTGGGGCACCCCAGCTTTTATAGGAAAAATGGAAGAAGTTGAGTACAATTGCAGTCTCAAAATATTCGATAGGAGCAGCAAGAGCTCCATCTTGTTCCGACTAATTAAAGTGAATTGAATATTTCAAGTGAATTGCAGAATTAAAGCTCTGCTAAATCTTGTGGGTCAGGGAACAGAAACCCTTGTGAATCAGTAAGGGAAACTGAATCTTTCATTACGTTTCCCTCAACTTTATAAGGCTTCACTGGGCAGTCAAACCTCCTACATTAATACTAACTTTCTACCTTTATTCTCACCCTTCCAAGCAAAGAATTAAATTAATAGAATTTAAGAGCGGCAATTTGGATAAACTAACACAATCAATTAATTGTACATCGAGTTAACTTGAGTTTAGGATTCAATATGGCAAGATGCATGATGAGATCTAGGTACATCTTGGGAACAATGATTTCCGTAATTTCTAACAATAGAAAAAATGTAAAATAAACAAGAATTAATACTGTCGAAATTTGGCTAAGAAACCGATAGCAGTAGCAAATGCGTCCTTTTATGTTTAGCCATTTGATCCTGGCTCAAAAAGACAGCTTAGACCGAAAAAGAGTACAACCATTTTTCATTTTAATTTGTTACACATATATGTATGTCTAAAAAAATACAAATATAAAGACAGGGAATTAATAATTTATAAAAAATGAGTCCGTACATTTTATTTCAATAAAAATAGTTTTATTTCACACAGAAAAGTTATTAAAATTTCATATAAGGAAAAAATATATATCATATTTGTTACTTCACAGTCAGGGCTCAAAGGAAATAAATCAAAAGGGGTTGAACTTGGAGTATCATGCAAAACTCCAAGCTGCCCTGACCGTATAGAGTGCAGCCAAATAAATAAACCATACATCAACTTAACAACCGTATAAATAAATTTTGGGAACCTTATTTTTTCCATTTTTTTTTTTTTTTTTTTGAGTGCCCTATAAAACATATTTCAGCAGTACAAGCTATTTCATAAATTAAATTTCAATTTGTACACTAAATTAAACATTAAGTTAATTATAATGGTAAACTGTATAATGGCTCATTAAAAAAAAAATCAAAACCTACTTTAGTGTCTCGCTAAGTCGGTAATGTTTTGTTGACCATTATCAAATACTTGCTTTGATGCTCTCGAGAGTGGTCCTGTTTTTTTATTTTTTTTTTTTGTTTTTTATAGACACGTTTTTATATATTTATTTAATGCATACATCGTCAGATCAGTAGTCATCTATGAGTGAATTGTTCTTATTGATATTTTTGTCCTATCTGACAATATAAAACAAAATATTTGTATTCATATTCTCCCACATTGTTCATTTTTATATATTTAAGCGTAATATTCTGCTAAATGTTTATATCTTTTTTAAAAATACCTAATAATAAAACAAATATAGGACATAATCGGCCAGATTTAAATTTAAAAAAAATCGATCATTAGACTGTTTATTGATATAAAATTTGTATATTTTCTATATCAGTGCAATTCGAGAAAGGCAAAACAATAAGTCTCTTTAAAATATAATAATACATTTTTACAAGATATATAATATGAAAGACACGTTTATTAATAAATATAAATTATAGTTCAAGAAAAAAGTATGTTTATTAATAAAATCAAATTATTTTGGGATATACTATATCTAATTATTTACAGATAAACTATTTATCTTTGTATTTTTGAGAAGTAATTTCATTTGGGTATCACTTATATTAAAGTTTTAATCGGTTGAAATAATTATCAATAGTTAGTCAACAACGTGGGGATATAATAAATGGATTTAACGATCTTTAACAAATAAAATTCTTACGGAAAGGATATTTACTTTTCGTGTTAGATACCAAAAATCATTAATTTCGTCTCAATTCACCCAGAATCATTCAAACTGTAGAGAGAAAAAAGGATGGGAAATCCGTAGGACGCGACGAGGGAAGCGAATAGACGACAAGAAACCATTAATAATAAAGGGTAGGTGAGGCTTGGAGACATTCTGTTCCTTCATTCTACTAAGATTCTTAGCAAGATTTGTAGACTAGAAGTTGGGTGTGAACCATTATGAAGCAGCTGGATGCATTGATACTTCAATATTATCACTGCAGTGATAAATGTTACTTTCACTCGGAAGGTAAAGTAAACGGGTTCGTTGACTCCTAGTAAGTAGGCGTGTAATTCATTGTTATACAGGGTGACCCGCGATAAAATGTCATAACGAAAATGGCGGATTCTATGAGTTAAATGCAACAAAAAATGTTGAGTAAGCCCATATCTCAATAGTTCTCGAGGTATCGATTTATTTTTTTTTAAATGTTTCACGAAAAGTTTCAAAAAATGCTTAATATCTCCAAAACTAAATGAGATAGAGAAATCGGGCTAAGGAACAATTTTAAAGAGCATAAAAAATTTTGAGAATCACTCATTTAATTCCAAATTATCAGCTGCTACGCGTCTATTAAGTCCTGTTACATATGAAAATTTGGGTTTTTTAAATTCTACCACGAAATTCCTGGGCTTTCTACTCTTAATTGAAAGATGTTTGAAGTGTGACGCTTTCAGGAAAAACTTCTGCTTTTCATAAGCATAATTAAAGTTTAAGATCAACGGACTAGTTTTTGTATTGTGGTGGATTGAATGTTACCAAACGTTAAATTTTTCGGTCAGGATCACAACCAATTCTTGTACAGATGCAAAATAGGATTCCCCGAAGGATACCACAACACTTTGGGTTTTTATAGGAAATTTGACGCTGAACCAAAAAGTTCCTAATAAACATGGATCCGGAACAGCTTTATCTTCGAGATATTCGCAAAAAACATCACTTTCGGGCGCTTATCCTTACAATTCTCAAATACTACGCTTTTTACCATAATACTCCTTGAACCAAATCTTCAAGAGAAAATAATTTTTCGTTGACTGAAATCAATCCCAGCTCCGTATAACAAACCCCTTATTTTGAGCGAAATATCAAAATTTTATGTACTTGTAACTTTATTAGACAATCCATCAAGGTAATCTCCATTAGCGCTCCATTTTAATGGAACATGGTGTAGAGAGCTAAAATTAGAGTAATTCGACTCTACAAGATTTGCTTCAAGGAGTATTAAATTTGCAAATGTAACAGGACTTAAAAGATACTTAGCAGCTGATAATTTGGAAATAAATGAGTGATTTTGAAAGGTCTTTTTATGCTCTTTAAAATTGTTTCTTGGCCAGATTTCTCTGTCTCATTTAGTTTTTGAGATATGAGATATTAGGCATTTTTTGAAATTTTTCATGAAACACTTTAAAAAAAAGAAATAAATCTATATTTCGAGAACAATTGAGAAATAGGCATATACTTTACTCGGCATTTTTTGTTGCATTTGACTCATAGAATCAGAATCAGCCAGTTTCGTTATGATATTTTATCGCGGGTCACCCTGTATTGTAAAGGATATTTGTGGCAAGAGTTTAATAACATATTTCGGAGCAGACTATGCTTAGAATTAAGAAAATCCCATTATCAACGGAGTGATATGATGCGATTGATTGTTGTCAACTAATGGCTATTGTCATTACAATCGACTCACCTAATGAGTAACTATCGGTCAATTAATAATATAATTTAAAAGAAAAGATTTGCGTTGTAATGTGTTCCCCTTTTTTCGCCAGTTTACCCTTATGATTCAATATGACATTCTAAGGTGATTAGTATATAACTATAGGGTAATAAAATAAAACATATTTGTTCCACCTTTTTTTTACTTTCTCATATAAAGAGAAAGTATTGTGATAGCGCGAAAATTCGATTTTGACATTTTGATAGATTTACACGTTTTGAGGTCCCAAAAGTTTTTTACTGAGTCAAAAAAAGTAATTTTTAAAAAAATGTTTGTCTATACAGACGTCTGGAGCCTATACTATAATAGGATGATTTTGACGAAATTTGGCATACATGTTCAGAAAAATCATACCCCGAGGCGAAATGGAGAAATGAATTTTACCTCCAAATTTGGGGGCACTAATCCCCAAAAACTTCGAAAATCATGAAAAAAAAATGATTTCTCGAAAACGGTTCCGACGATTATGATTAAAAAATTCAAAAATGTAGTCCATTTAAATACAAATCTAACAATATAAGCCGTTTTCCCGGGAAAAATCTAGTTCCTGAGAAATTAGCTTTAAACGTGGAGGAAGAGAGGCCCGGGTTCGATTCCCCACCAAGGAGAAGTTATTTTTATGATATAGTTTGATAAAATGTTTAACAATAATTAAATGTACCAACGAAAACTAATAAATAGAAAACACTGGGCCAAGTAATTATGTACTCGTATAAGAGAAAGTTTGTCTAGTTGTCTCTGACCGATTTTTAAATTAAATAAAGATGAACGATTTTAAAATTAAGTTTAACAATGTGACCTCACATATTAATATTATGATCGATATTATAGTAAAAATAGAAAAATGAAATACATATCCTAAGCCCCAACGAGCTAGAATTATGAAGCCTAAAAATGTCTCAAGAGGAGGCGAAATCCACGTCAAAATCCAGTAAGTAAATTTATTAATTACTTTAGTTTAAATCAAATTGTAATTATTATTAACTACGGGAAACAGACAGAGAAAAATACACTCCATTTGAACCACGGGCCTCTAAATATGAATTTCTAATTACTTTAGATGAAAATACGTTTTAATTAAATTGCATAACATCATCACCACAACCAAAATATAGATGTCTCAAGGTAAACAAACTTTAAGTACAACATATGAATTAAAGAAAGTATGTAAAAGCAGGATTTAGCTCTTACAAAACTTAAGTCTTAAAATTGAAAAGCAGCAAAATGAAAAAGAAATTGCTTTTTTTCCTAACGTTTTGCAAAGATGCTTTCTTAACCACTTATTGGACTAACTTAACTCTACGCTCCCACGCATGAAAAATATATAAGGAAGAGAAAGCAACTCGAAATATGAGGAGAAAAAATCAATGAGTTCTTTTACTAAGAATTGACTTGACATGGCAACGCAAGTTTTCTCTTGTACACTTCTATTTTTTAGCTTTGTTCTTACAAGTTGAAAAACTTTCTTTACGACTTTTTCCTTCCCTTAGAAGAAAAATTTTCTACCCAATATTAAAATATTTAAAAAAAAGAATCAACTAAAAGTTTTTGCCTTTTTTTCTTACTTCTAATACAACTTGGATTTTTTTCCCCATGAAAAACGATATACATATATAAGGAGAAGTGAAGCGGCTTGCTTCTTAGTTCCAATGCTTCGACAAGAGCTCCCTTGTGACTTTAAAAAAAAACTTTATCGTTAGAACTTAGAAATAGCTTTAAACTCCAAGCGAGCTCTGAAACTCAGCAATGAACTTGCTCAAGGAGAGAGTGAGGCACAAGCATTATAAAACTCAAACAATAACCTTACTAAAGCAAGCATCGCATTTCTGTAACCTCCCCCCAACTGTGTTTTAATATTTGAGAACTACTCGTGTAATAAGGTTAAAACCTCATTAAAGCATTGTTAACTTCAACGAGTACAATGATACAAGCTATGAATAGTGTAAGATATAATTCAAACGTTTAAATTACACTTGGCTTATATTAAATCTCTTCAAAAACCACTTCGCTCTATAATATAACCTTACAGTTAAATTGTCCTGCTAGTTTCTCAGCAGTATTATCCTTAATAGTATATTATGATACTGTCAAGCGAAGTGAGACAGTAAATATTGCCAAGGTAGAGAAAAAAACCCTTCACAGACGCGTAGCATATGCTATTTTTCCGAGGTAGTAGACAATGAAAAATACATTAAATATTATTCAATATAATTATAACAAATATTAGTACATACTTAAGATTTTGAGAAAAAGAAACCTAAAAGAGGTTGCCGTATAAAAAAAGATAAAAAGCATTGACATCTAGTGGATTTTAATCGTACTAAGAAGCATGTATACTTGATTGCAGCGCTAAAAACGGCACTTTTGATAACTAACCAAGTTTTACTTTTTTCTCCCTAGGATGTAAATAGTCTATTATGTTACTAGGCTGTGAAGTGAGTTTTTTCTTTGAGGGAATAACATTTACTGTCTCTCTTCGCTCGACAGTAAATATTGCCTAGGTAAAGAAAAAACACTTCACAGTCGTGTAGCATATGCTATTTTTTCCATGGTAGCAGACAATGAAAAAACATTAAATATTCATCAATAATCAATATAATAATAACAAATATTAGCACATACTTAAAATTTAAAAAAGAGGTTACACTGTAGAAGATAAATAAAACGCATTGACATCTACCGGATTTTAATCGTACTAAGAAGCATTTCTATAAAGATTGCAGCGCTAAAAACGGAAGTTTTCATAACTACCAGCTGTAAAGAAAAAAGTTTTTTGTCCTAGGAGGTAAACAAATTTTTCTTTACAGCTAGGAGTAGTGAAAATATTATTTAAGTCCACGAAATGAAAAAATGAGTTTTAGTTATGTTTATAAAGATATATATATATATATTATATATATATATATATATATATATATATATATATATATATATAAATATATATATATATAAATATATATATATATATATATATATATATATATATATATATATATATATATATATATATATATATATATATATATATATATATATATATATATATATATATATATATATATATATATATATATATAAATATATATATATATATATATATATATATATATATATATATATATATATATATATATATATATATATATATATATATATATATATATATATATATATATATACACACACAGGGTGTTCCGGGTCAGGACCGACAAACTTTGGGATGTGATAGTACAGTTAATTTGGAGTAAAAAAAGTTCTATAATCCATGGTCCTATTCTCATTTGTTTTTTAGCTATCTTATGTTTAACTTTTTTTTGTAAAACGTGACTTTGACTTAATAAATTGGCAATATCATTGGAAGTAATTAAGCTAGATTGATAAATTATATACCACCTGAAAGAGCATGAAAAATCCTGAAAGATAAACATCATTTCAGCAATTAAATTCCATTTTTCACACGTTAATTCGTTAGAACTTGAAAATAATAAAATTTAATTAATAAAAGAAAATGTTAGAGCTTGTATAACTACTGTTTTGTATTAGATAACTATGGGTGCAAAATTCCTTAAACTTAAAGTTGGCGTATTTACTAAGCTTCAAAGCTACTACTAAATTTATACTAATAAATTTAAAATATTGCAACTTAAAGTATCCGAAATAGTGATGAAATTCCCCAAAAAAAAAAACATATGAAATTCCAAAAAAGCATACTGTAAGCTGAAATAGGGTTGGGGAAATGGGAAGTGCCCTGAAAATGCAAACGTCGGGTGATTTTTTTTTTCTTTTTCTTTTAAGTTGCTCCAGTATAATAAAACGTTAAAGTCCGAGTTTAGTTATAGTACCCGTGTGGTACCAGTCATGGTACCAATGATACTACCGTCATTGTGAAGTCATAGCACCTGATGAATCTTATAAAGTCTTATAAGCGGCCTTATCTTATTATTAAGGGTGTAATAATTTATTTTTATTACGTTAATTTATTATTTTTATAATAATGGTCTTTGTAACTAAACCAAAATTGTACTGTATTAATTGAATTATCTTATTACTTAGTTAAAAAATAAAGAATAAAATAGAAAAGTGTAATAATAAAATAAACCGACCCTCTTTACTTACAATTAACACTTCTGTAATTACTATAATAAATGTTCAATATGGTGCACTTCTTCATTAATACACATCCGACATTTTTTAAGTTCAGATTTGCAGCATTCAACACTACCCTAATAGGTGCAATGGAAGAGGAGAACCGGTTGCTTGGCCACCCAGGTCACCAGACATTACACCTTAAGATTTCTGTTTGGGGGGGGGGATGGATGAAAGATTTGGTGTTTAGAATACCGGTTAACAGTCAAGAGAAGCTAATAAACAGGATACAGGCAGCAGCTCATCAAATAAATGACCAAAAAGCGACTCCCATAAAATGCAACAAATCTCGACTTAAAATTTGTGGATGTGTATGAATGAAGGAGGGCACCATTTTGAACATTTATTATAGTAATTACAGAAGTGTTAATTATAAATTAAAATGGTCGGTTTATTTTATTATTACACTTTTCTATTTCATCTTTAATGATTTTTTTTTTTTTTTTTTTTAACAAAGTAATAAGATAATTCAATTAATACAGTACAATGTTGGTTATGTTACAAAGAATATTATTATAAAAATAATTAATTATCGTAATAAAAATACATTATTACACCCTTAATAATTATAAGATTCATCAGGTGCTATGACTTTACAATGACTGTAGTATCATTGGTGCCATGACTGGTACCACTCGGGTACTATGACTAAACTCTGACTTTAACGTTATATTATACCTACTAGAGCAACTTAAAAGAAAAAGAAAAAAAATCACCCGACGTTTGCATTTTCAGGGCACTTCCTATTCCCCAAAAGTTATTTTGGAATTTCATCCCTATTTCGGATACTTTAAGTCGCAATATTTTAAATTTAATAGTATCGTTGTGAAGCTTAGTAAATGCGCCAACTTTAAGTAGTTTTGCACCCATAGTTATCTAATACAATATAGTAGTTATACAAGCTCTAACATTTTCTTTTTTTAATTAAATTTTATTATTTTCAAGTTCTAACGAATTAACGTGTGACCAAAAATAGAATTTAATAGCTGAAATGATGTTTATCTTTAAGAATTTTTCATGCTCTTTCAGGTGGTATATCATTTATCATTCTAGCTTAATTACTTCCAATGATATTGCCAATTTAATAAGTCAAAGTCACGTTATACAAAAAAAAGTTAAAAATAAGATAGCTAGAAAACAAATGAGAATGAGAATACCACAGTCTATAGAACTTTTTTTACTCCAAATTAACTGCACTATTATATCCCAAAGTTTGTCGGTCCTGACAATATATATACAATGAATGTATACATACATTAGTCCTATTTTAGTAGGTAGCCCAATGTCTCAATATATCTAAAACTAATTAAAATTTATTAGATTATAACCAATTATAAGTAATTAATTTATTGTTTATAAGTGTATTCTATAGCTTGATCTTATTATACTCACAAACTACATTTTTTTTTTAAATTGTAAACTAAAATAAGTTAACTTTAAAATACGGTCAAAAATTATAAAGAAGTTTGTTATAAATATATCTTATAATAAAATTGTTTTATACCACACCCTTCCAGTCTATTGAATTCAATACTGAAACGAGAGGACTATAGTATATTATATATGTATATAATATGAGGATGTAAATGGCGCTATATTTTATTCATGAGCCAGGAAAGCTAGCCAGGAGACATAATGGGGCCGGACCCCCCGAGGGTCGGTCCTAGCCGGCTAGACTCATCTGATTCATGCATTCACTCACTGCAGTTGGCACTTTGAAAAACTACCACTCAAAATATAAAAATGACCTCATTTTTTCATCATCCATTTATACTAAACGGCTGGCTTCTTTATTTCTTTTTTTTTTTTTGTTATTATGTACCAAGTTTAGGATGATCTTTTCTTTCTTATTCTTTTTAATATTTATAGTTTCAATTTGAATAGTTTTAACAAATTATAATAAAACCTTTTTGCTATTTTTCTTTAATAATGCATAAAAGAATTGTAAAATTGAGGTCAATTATATACAGTCTTTAGACTTCGGGGAAATGATAATGTCCTTGCAATATTAACGTAATAGAAATATAAATGTGTAATGAAATATAAAGAAAATGGAAGAAACTTATGTAAGTATTAGATTTCTGAAACTATAAGGGTTGGAAGTTAAAATTGGAAACCCGAATTAACTAAATAGCCAATTTTACTACGTTTTTATTAGCTTGCTTTCTTGTTTGTTTGTTTGTCCGGTACAAATCTGGCAATCGATTTCTAACTAACTTCCCGAATAGCTAGACATTTGAAACTTTTAGCATAGCTCAGAACACTATGACAATGCATTATTTTAATACTTTTAGTTATCTTTTAGCAGAATTTAATTGGTTTTCAGCAAATTTTGCTGTATGGAAAGTTAGTTCGGAAAAAATCCGCAAGTTATTTTATTTGTTTTCCCATGTCCCACATTTACTTAGAATAATACTATGTATAGAAGGAGCATAGAATCGGAATCCTAAGCAATTACTGATAAGAGACAAGCCAACTTTTGCCGAGAGGTTGTGCCCTTAAGACCAGGCTGCCAACATAACAACACTCATTTTTTTCATTATACTGGAGAATGTTGGACATACTTTTGTAACTATTCAAAGCCCGCTTACAAACAATCAAGAAGACTATAAGATACCAGAAAGTAAGCAACTATAAAACATTATATTATAACACAATCTGACAAGCTGTCAACAAAGACTAATATTATTCTACAAAGACAAACCCTGCCATTGGTTATTGTTTACGTTTCATTCTGACGTCATTTTTTTCACCTCGCACGGCATGATATAATAAACATTATTTTCAGCATATTTCAAGCTAAAAATAAGATAAAACACAATAAAAATATTACAATAAACGAAACTAACTATCAATAATTAAAATTTACTAAAAATTAAATTAAAAAACCGAAGGCAAATAATTTTAGAGTTATGACGTCACAAATTTCAAAAATGAATTTTTAGAACGCGGATTAAGGGACACAACCAAAGTTGGCTTCAATGTTATCAGTGATCCTCCTTCTATATATAGTATTATTCTAAGCATATTTACAATCTTCATTTTGACGGGTTTCAAATTTGTGATTTTTATAAATAAGAGATAAACATTAAATGACAGCAAAACAGGAAATATATCGATTATATTATTTATATTATTTGAAATACATCGATAGCACGGTTTAAATTTGGTGTAGGGGAGATCCGTGGTACAAAGATTTGTCCTTTTATTATAGGTTTAAGATCAGCTTTCTAGATGGTTGTCATTAATGTGAAGTTAATAAATTCGGAACTATTTTTTTTTTTTACTAACATTATATATTATACAACAATAACAATTATATTATCAACATTACACATACGATTCAACAGAAAATTTAAAAACGTAGTATATAAAAAGTTCTTTTTATCTTGAAATTTTGTAATTATTTCTTTTGCGACGCGAGTTATTTTTAATCTACATACAATCTGTTTAATAAGATAAATGTTAAAATAATGAAAAAAACCCGTTGCTTAATGAAGTGAGAAATCTCGGTTAAAAGAAGTTAATTGATTTAGTTTTTTATTGTTGGACAATATGTTGTATGCAGTTATAGGATTTACTTACAGTCGTGTGTCTTTACATACAAATATAAAACTTTAAACGCCCAAGTTTGTAGAGTGGGAAGGGTTAGGAATGTACTACTGTCCTAAGTTCAAATACCATTATATTTGAGAAAACTTTTTTCCCCAAAAAGCTAAATGTAGCTCAATATAGGTAAATCCCCTACGAACAGACTTATAAGAACTAGTTTTTAAGTTTAAACTGTAGGGAAAGGAAATTCAGAGATTTCGTAGATTTAACAGCCACCAAACTTGTGAATAAGAGAAGTGGGTAAAGTGAGGTAAAACCAAGTATCTTAACTTAGCAGAAAGGACCCACAAGACACGGGAACAACTATTCCATCTGAGCTTAGGGGTAAGAACTGCTACCAACTTTCCTTAACTCACACCCCCTTAACTGTAGGGAAATTTAGTAGAGAATTTTAACCGACTTTCTTCCATTCCTTCGAGACGACAACAAAGTTTTGCAGTACAGTCCAACAAACACACTTAACTTACACACAATAGCTTCAAAAGCCCCGCCTTCTCCCTAAAACCTGCCAGTTTGAGAGACTCACAAACTGGCAACAAATTCACACTAAAATTCGAATTGATTACTTTTTTTTATTTCAACCAACTGTGAAGTTAATGAATTCCCACAGTTCGACAATGGTCTACTTTTCTGTTTGTTTTTTTGTTTTTGCAACTTGTTAAAAAAAGTATAAATTGCCAAATTTTTTGTATTGTTCTCGCTACTGTGCATCGGTGAAAATTAATTGTGATGTAAAATAGGCATTGTTACTCTTTTAGCTTTTAGCTAACAGGAAAAGCTAATCAATTTTCAACGGGAAAAAACAAACATTCAAGCTCGTCAAAAACAAAAAGGTCTAACAAAATAGACCTTTTGATTTTACAAGACAACTCTCCTATATCTATTCCTCGACAATGATTTACGAAAGTACACACACATATTTTTAGAAGAAAACAAATCTTAAACGTACTTTCTTTTGTTATTTTCAATATCGCACATAAAACGTTCTTAAGAATAATGTTTTTAAAAAAAATACTGTATTCGTTACGATCTTACATTTATAACTTTATGTCATAAATATTTTTAATTAGCACACATTCTTTAATTTGGGAAAAAAATGGATTTTCCATTAATTAAGTAAAATTGATAAAGTAGTTTCGGCTCAAGATTCTGTATAGAAAACAGAGATAATTTAAAAAATAAAATTTCACTCCCTTTTTTAAGAGTATAAAATAAAAATCCATTTAAACGTCAACATACTTATCTCTTTATTTATATATCACGTATTTAATAATTACAAGATAAAAATAACTTTTTATATGCTAAGTTTTTAAAATTTCTGTCATAAAAATCATGAATTTGAAACCCGTCAAAATGAAGATCGCAAATATGGGATATGTCAAAACAAATAAAATAACTTGTCGATTTTTCCGAACTAACTTTCCATACAGCTAAATTTGCTGAAAACTAATTAAATTCTGCTGAAAGATGGGTAAAAGTATTAAAATTATGCATTGTCATCGTGTTCTAAGCTATTCTAAAAGTTTCAAATGTCTATCTACTCGGGAAGTTAGTTAAAAATTGATTGCAAGATTTGTACTGGACAAACAAACAAACAAGAAAGCAAGCTAATAAAAACGTAGTAAAAAATAATAAAATAACACTTATTCTAAATTGACGACTTTCTGTTACACTTCGTTACTTTGTTTTGAAAAACAAGAAAACAACGTATCTAAAGAAAAAAATACAACTAATATCATACAAAGCGGTACATCATTTGATAAAACAAACCATTCAGGGAAAGGAGCAATTATAAGGTACATGACATCCTGTCTGTTAGTTGTCCAACTTCAGAGCGACGGAGAACGTATCCAATTATTTGACAATGCCCCAGGTTGGATCAAAACCATCCAGCATGTTGTATAATGGTACAACATGTATCATTTTAACACTGATTTGTCTAACTTGTAACATCGCCAACCACTGATTCCTTCCATGACAGACATCCAGCCGAGTTATACAAAGCCCCCAACAATGAATTTCAAACTAGCTGATAAATTATTGAATGGATATAGCTTGAGGCAGAGTTTTAGACAGGTGACAGATTCGATTATTTCAACTCTCAAATATTTTAAATACAATCTCACACGTTAATGAAACAAAAAACTGTTTTGAAAACTAAACTGCGATGAGTTTATTGTGGTTTAATTTTCCTGAAATATTTTTTAAAAAATTAAAAATTCTAAATTAAGACCAACAGAGACTAGTATTGTCGAACAAATATAAGAAAGAGTAACACTTCATTTTATACATCAAATTATCTATTTTTTTTTCCTTTTAGTTAACCTTTTTTATTTTTATTTTATTTTTTTTTTAAATCAAATTATAATTATTATTAACTACGGAAAACAGACAGTGAAAAATACACTCCAGCGCCGGGATTTGAACCACGGGTCTCCTGTATTTCCAGTACAGATGCTCTTGCCAACTAAGCTACGCAGGAGAATGATTTTTCACTGCCGTAATCGATAACAATAAGTCCCGAATCCAAGCTTTCAATATTCATACACATTTAGACAGTCAATATTTATGACATTCGAACTAAACCGAGAATTAACGCTTATAATTATAAAGTACTCAATTAGTACCTGTACCTTGTACAATCAATTCGAAATTCAATTTTTAAGTTTTTGGTAGTTTTCATACTACGGAAAGTTTAAATTTTAATTTAAATCAAATTATAATTATTATTAACTACGGGAAACAGACAGTGAAAAATACACTCCAGCGCCGGGATTTGAACCACGGGTCTCCTGTATTCCCGTAGTTAATAATAATTATAATTTGATTTAAATTAAAATTAAAACTTTCCGTAGTATGAAAATTACGAAAAACTTAAAAATCTAATTCTTTTTTATTTTCTGTTTATATAAAAAAATTAGAATAAAAATTTAAGAGTTAAGCATGTTGCAAAGTATAAATATACGCTAAATGTGACAATCCTGAGGAGTAAATCTGTAAACTCGTAACTATGTAGTTGAGGGAAAGGTAATGAAATATTTAGTTTCTCTAACTGACTCACAAGGGTTTCTGTTCCTTGAACTAAAGGGTTTAGCAGAGCTTTAACTCTATTATTTATTAGCAATATTCCATTCCCTTTACTTGGTCGGAAACAGATAGTTTCCACCTCTACCCTGACCTTTTCATAAAACGTTCTTTACACTATTTTGATCTTACACACAGGCAAAATCAATTTTAACATCTTTAATTATTAAAACCATCTTCTTACAATTTATTTAATAAAGACTCCTAAACATCCAAGTAGGTATAATGTCACTTGGGCCGTCCCCACTCCTGACACCATAGACCATGCTTCCACTCTCAAGGTCACTCCCGCTTCCCTCCACCTTTAACCCCACCCCTCTACTATATATTTCCTATTTTACTGACTAAGGTATTTAAATATTTCCATTCTTTCTTACTTAATATTATTAATATTAACTAGAGAGATTGAAGCGAGACTTGGTTGTGTTTTTTTGGGATTTTGTTTGACAGGAAACATATTCACAGTTAGATATGGGAGCGTCAATGGAGGTCATGTAAAAGAATAATAAAACTGTAATGAACAAAAAAAAAAAAATAATAATAATAAACTCTCATAAGGTCATCAGCAGAGCCTAAAAACAAACAGTAACCCCCCCCCCCCCAGGGTCCTGACAAGGGTCCCGGCATCGAATCCAGTCGTGTCAGTCTCATGTGTATCTCCGACATGAAGTAGACTTCACCTTTCACTTATTTTTTACTACTAATGTAACTCTGTTTTTTCCGCGTTTTTACTTTCTCATATAAAGAGAAAGTATTGTGATGGCGCGAAAATTCGATTTTGAGATTTTGATGGATTTACACGTTTTGAGGTCCCCTGAGTCCAAAAAAGTGGTTTTTAAAAAATGTCTGTCTGTCGTCTGTCGTCTGTCTGTCGTCTGTCTGTCGTCTGTCTGTCGTCTGTGCAGACGCCTGTAGCCCAAACTACTGGGCCGATTTTGACGAAATTTGGCATACATGTTCAGAAAAATCATACCCCGAGGCGAAATCGAGAAATTAATTTTAGCTCTAAATTTGGGGGCGCTACCCCCCAAAAACTCTGAAAAAACATGAAAAAAAATTATTTCTCGAAAACGGTTCCGACGATTTTGATTAAAAAATTCTAAAATGTAGTCCATTTGAATACAAATCCAATGATATAAGCCGTTTTCCCGGGAAAAATCTAGTTCCTGAGATATTAGCTTAAAACGCGGACGGAGAGAGCCCGGGTTCGATTCCCCGACCAGGAGAAGTTATTTTTATGATAAATTTTGATGAAATGTTCAATAATATTTAAATGTACATTTGAAAACTAATAAATGGAAACACTGGGCTAAGTAATTATAAACTCATATATGAGAAAGTTTGTCTGAGTTGTCTCGGACCGATTTTTTTGTTTGTATTCCTCCTCCCCATTTTTTTATTTTCCCACTAATTTATTTAGTATTATTTTTATTAGTTATTTTACTCGTATTTAATTGCGTATTTTATCAAATTAATTTTGCTTTTATTTCTATCT
Organism: Gerris lacustris; assembly: GCA_951217055.1. Classification (NCBI taxonomy): domain Eukaryota; kingdom Metazoa; phylum Arthropoda; class Insecta; order Hemiptera; family Gerridae; genus Gerris; species Gerris lacustris. Next base: position 70,857,199 of record OX578278.1, on the reverse strand, counting down.
CCAATATTTTGCACCCTGTAGGGGGGCAAAGATAGCAAAATAAGCCTTCCGAAAAGAGAGAGAAAGTATCACTTACATCGTTATAAAATCTAAACGGTTTGAAATAAATTAATGGAACTTGGGGGATCTGTATCCAGTAAAAAAGGAAGTGTGAATTCATCGACTGGTGTTCTAGGGCCAACCCACCCATTTTGCCTCCAGGCGCTGAAATCTACAATTTTTATACTTTTGCCCCATATAGGAAAATTCAAATCTGCTATCAAAAATATACACTCCAATATGAAATTTTGAAGTTGGGGGAAAAATGTGGTTGCTCCTACTGCGCGATTGCATGAAAACAAACTTATCTTTACATGATGATACAGATTCCCTAGGTTTCAATAATTTATCTCAAACCGTTTAGATTGTACAACTATAGAACTAACTAGATATTGGAGGTAGAAATAACAGGTTCAAGTAAAATTTTATTATTTTTCACCATAGAATCCAAATATGCTGTCAAAAATACACTCCAATTTGAAATTTTGAAGTTGGCCTGGGGACAAATTGCATGAAAACAAACTTCCCTTTACATGATACGGTTACTTTAAGTTTCATTAATTTATCTCAAACCGTTCAAAAGTTAAGAAGGGGGGGGGGGGAGACTTTTGGACCACCCTGTATAATGTGTGTGCGTGTGTGTGTTTATGTAGCTGTCTTAACGATTATTTAAATAACTACTATTGATATTAATTCTCTGATTATAATACATGTATATAGTATTAAGAAGTGGACAACAGTCTATATTTATATAAACACTGTAATTGTGGTTAAACAAAAAACGAATGACAATTAGTCTATTAACTTAATTGTACCATTTTTTATATTTAGTTAAATCTCCAGATTTAAAATCTTTTGTCACTTATGAAAGGTATAAATCTAATTCAAAATGGATTCTTTTATTACTCCTTTTTATCATTTCGTTAAACTTTCTAACAAAAAAATATATATATTCAAATTTAATTTTAACTTTTTTACTACTCACCAGCTGTGTAACAAAAAAATAATCCCTAATGCCCTTTTAGTTTAAAACTCGTCCGAAAAATCTTTTATTGAAGTTAAAGATCTTTTTAGCCCACCTGCGTTTAAAAGTGATGGAAATAAAGCTTTTCGAGAGGGGTTTGGAGGTTGTCTCTGTTTTCTGCAGCTGTTATAGACAGAGTGAGGGCGAGGGGTTGATTCTCGCCTCGACTATAGAAGCAGACAATTAGGGAAATGAAGACGGCGGTGTAGGTAAGCAGGACTTGAGCAAGGCCATCTTTTATTCAAACTCTTCTCTTTTTCCACTTGAAGAGATCCTCGGGATTTGTTACTAAAGTGGAATATTTCAAACTTGGCTAAGAGAGGCCAGGTTTGTCGCTTTCAAACCTTCTAACACTTAAGTTTATGTAAAGAAGAAAAAGTGAGGGGTTGGTTAAAAATGGTTAAGAATGGAAATTAATGTGTTCTGATAATTAAGATGCTATACATAACAATACTTTGTGTATAAACTTTAAACACTTCTATTTAATTTACTATCATGATTAAGTTAATCAAGAGTTTGACATTTTAATAATAAACATATAGATAAATATATAGGTATAGGTTGTGTGGCACATAGCTTCCTCGCGCCCTATTTTATATAAATTAATGATTTTAACCTTTTACGACCTATTGGAGTCTAATTTATTCAATTTTCCACCCTTTTTTAGACCTGTCAAAATTGATTTTATTTTTCACATGCATTAAAGTATCAATCTAGCAACATTTAAAGAGTGTAGACGGTTTAAATTAATCTGGGCCTATCTCCAGGCTACTTTCGATAAACCATCAAAATTCATAAAAACCAGTGGAATACTTTTGAAGATATAGGTGTAAATAAATGTATGTTTGTGCGCATGTGGAAGAGAAACAAATGGGCGCTGAAGGTTGAAACTTATATGGGACCAACAATGGGTTAATTATGACCTACCATCCAATTTTCAATAAAATCTAAAGAGTAGTTTTAAAGATATGTTGGTTCGCAAAAATTGAGTGACAGACCGACATACCGACAGACAGACACGGATCAAAAAATGTTTCCTTTTGTCTGAAACGGATTTCTATCTTTTAAATTTTTGAAATCGGAGACCTAAAAATTTTTTGTTCTTCAGGACGATCACATAGCTTCCTTTACCTTCGGTAAGCTCGGAAGCAAAATAAGTTAGTGGCAATTATTATTAATAACCTTTAAATTAATTTGCCTTGTAACTTATTGTATTTGAAACCCATTAAGAACCTATAAGAAAGTTCTTAATAAAGACCACTAAGAACTAATTAAGAAATACCACCAATATAAATTTTAAGAAGTGATTTGTCTTAATAGAGTTATATAGATTTTTTCAATCCGATACAACTCGGACTAAACTTATACATACATAATTTGTCATCGAACAGTGGTATTGTTAGTTTTTGGGTTATTTATAATTCGTCTTTTTATCAGTTTGCTATAAAAATAATTCCTCCCCAATGGGGACTCGAACTGACCTACTTAATTATTTAAATTATTATTATTTAATTAATTATTATAACTAGTTTATTTTCCATGTAATTTTGTAAAAAAAAAAATCATTTTTTTTGTATTCATTCGATATACCTCCCTCCACGGTGTCTTATGGCATCCTTGGATGGAAATATTTTATAACAAATGCTTACTCCCTTAAGAGATGCCCTCCCCCAAGTATTAACTTCCTAACTTCAATAAATCAGCCAGGCTAAAATCACCCATTTCTTCTTTGCCCCTATTTCTCCCTAAGAGATCAAATTAATGTTTGACTATACATAGCCTATAATGTCACTCGGGAATAGTGTAGTTTTCTATAAGTAATAGTTATTTACGCACCAAAGGAGTAAAGTAAGTGATTGTACCCTAAGCGATGAAGTTGGTTACCACAACGAGCCGAGGGGGTTAATTATCGCGAGGGTGCAAATGAATTTTACTGCCAAGGTACGTACAAGATTTTACCTCCAGAAGGGAGAAAAAAAATGTGAAAGGATTTTAATTTTAAATTATTTTATTCAACAAAAAATACATATTTTATATTTATTTACCACAAAAAAATAGTTAAATATAAAATTAACAATTCTCTAAATAAGTTTAATCACGTTAAAATTAAATTATAGATAGTAATTATTTGAATTTCAATGCTAAAATTAAATGAGAGAATCAGCTGGAAGCTGAGTCGTGTATTGAATGGTATTGACAACTGATGTATTTAGATATGGATTAGTTCATCTACATTTAGAAATTGTAATTTCACTTTTAACTCGTTTGTTGTTTTACTGATGAATCACTATGGCAACCGTTGTGGAGGTTACATGACATGTGTGAAGTTGATATCATAGATTTAGACATTAAACAAAAGTTAGTAAATGAAATGTGTGTTAGCACCACCTTTACTTGTGCTTTATCAAGGGCTTCACTGGAGGGAATCATGAAAGTTCATGATTCCCTTATTTTTTATAAATCCCTGTTTAACCCGACCGGGTGCAATGAGTAACTTCCCTCTCTGTAAACTAGAGAGGAAAGTTCACTTTTTCTCCCTTCTGGAGGTAAAATAATTTTCAGTATTGGATTAGTTGTTCCAGAGATAACCTCCTACATACAAATAAGTTTAGCTCTTTTAATATTAGTATAGATAACTGTTTTGTCTGCTATAAGCGACAAAACAAGCGTTGTCAGCTACAGTATTGTCAAATGTAACAAATTTCGTGTTTTTTTTGGTATTTACTGCGTACATATATTGGGTCCAGTTTCCACTTGATCACCGATTTCGTCTCATATGAAATCCAAATATTATACTCTCTAAACTTGAGTTAGAATTGAAAGTACGTAAAATGGCTTTAGCATCCAACACATCCGAACAAAGATAAATCCTTGTTATTTTTGACTTTCTTTTTTTAAGTTAATATTTTATTTTTGAAAAAAAAACGAGTATTCTCTTCTAGCTCTATACTTTTGTGACTATTGTTTTCCTCTTAGTTACAGCTGTTTCTAACATTGCGCTATGTTTATTGATTATATTTAGGTTTTCTGTCGGTAACAAATTATTTTTTAAAACCCCTACACCAAAAATGAATTTAATTGTTATTTGTATGACTAGCCTTGATATATTTTTAAGTACTCGTATATACCATATCATATACAATACAAATGCTACTTTGGACATATTACTATTGATTAAATCTTGACAAATTTGATTTAATTTGGCCATATTGCTTTTGATTTAATTTGACCATAATACTTTTGATTTAACTTGAACATATTACTTTTGATTTAATCTTGACAAATTTGATTTAATTTGACCATATTACTATTGATTTAATCTTGACAAATTTGATTTAATTTGGCCATATTGCTTTTGATTTAATTTGACCATAATACTTTTGATTTAACTTGAACATATTACTTTTGATTTAATCTTGACAAATTTGATTTAATTTGACCATATTACTATTGATTTAATCTTGACAAATTTGATTTAATTTGGCCATATTGCTTTTGATTTAATTTGACCATAATACTTTTGATTTAACTTGAACATATTACTTTTGATTTAATCTTGACAAATTTGATTTAATTTGACCATATTACTATTGATTTAATCTTGACAAATTTGATTTAATTTGGCCATATTGCTTTTGATTTAATTTGACCATAATACTTTTGATTTAACTTGAACATATTACTTTTGATTTAATCTTGACAAATTTGATTTAATTTGACCATATTACTATTGATTTAATCTTGACAAATTTGATTTAATTTGATCATATTACTATTGATTTAATCTTGATAAATTTGACAAAGAACCTACATCTTGTTGACTTTATTTCTTATATACTCTCTTTTCACATATACGTAATATGTATTATATAATATATGTAATATTTAATATGTATATATGTATATAGTGATTGAAATAAAACTATTGCATTTGCGGGAAGATAATTTCGAAAATAATATCTTATTTATTTACTACTATCCCCTTATTAACCTTACCTTAATCTTATTACGTAACCTCTATCTTGTTATGTGGATTAATGTTTTCTTTATTTGTTTAATAATTATGTGTAATCCAATTATCAAATTATGTTAATTTCCTAGAGTAACTTCCATTAATTAATAATGTTAACCTGATAACTATATATTATTTTTGTTAAGCCCCTAGTATAAGTTTTAGCTTTAGTTTATTTCATGTAAACTCCTTATTAAACACTTTACACAGGTAGTCGTACCTCCCAGGTCCTTAATCCGCACCCCTGAGCCTCTGGGCTCCTTGAAACAAGGGTTGGGATATCGAAAGAAAATATCGATATTTCCCATATATCGACATCGAGTGGGTCAACATCGATATTAGTTGGTTGCCGACTTCCAATTTACGATATTTTAGAAAAATATCGATGTTGCTGATATATCGAAAGATCCATATCGATATAAAATATCAATATTGATATTTTTTGGTCCGATATATCGATATCTTCGATCTATCGGCATCCATGTCCGAACCCTACTTCAAAAGTACTACCCACAATACCCATTATACATAAATATTACACCTGTTTCTTTTAAGTATGTCCATTGAAATTATCATTGAGAACAGTCGAAAGACTGAAACGATCGACTGATTAACATTTTATGTATAGTTTGGTTAAAACATTATAAAATTACACCACCACTGTGTTTTTATTTAAGTGTGTTCTAATTATCATTATGTTTGGTCAACAAAAAATATTGGTCAATACAAATAATTTGTTAAAATTTCTAAAATAATAATGATTTTACAAAAAAAAAAATCTGTTCGGGATGACTTAAAGACTAAATTCTTAAACATGAGTGCTCGATTTCACCTCGGGGTGAGATTTTGCTGAACCTATATGCCAAGTTTTATCAAAATCGACCTAGTAGTTTAGGCTCCACGCGTTTGCACAGACGACAACAAGACATTTTTTAAAAAACACTTTTTTGGACTTAAGGAACCTAAAACCTTTAAGGCAATCAAAATCTAATTTTCACGCCATCATAATACTTTCTTTTTATATAATCTTAAGTTTGTGAGAAAGAAATAAACAGAATTTAGCCAAGACTGATCTCTCCTGAATCTAGTAAGTTAATACTTTGTTAAGGATGTAAGCACCAATTAGTAAAAGATATTTCCAATTTCAACCCTTGGATACGATGAGTCACGGGAGGGGGGGTTATAATAGGGATTATAAGACAAACCTCCACTTTTCCTGGAAAGAAAAAATCAAAAAATCTTATCTTAGTAGGAGGAATTAGTTTTGTAATTAGGGAGTTAAGCAGATTATGTTTGATTCATAGGGGCATCTTAATATTTAAATATTCTCGGTAGGCCACATTATTATACTGATAATGACGGTGGTTTACAAAAATATATCACATTATTTAAATGCATTAAAAATAACATACTCCACGGGAATCCAGCTGGTTGCACATAAAAATTAATTTATACATTGAAATTTCTTTATAGGGCAACAGTTTGACATCTTTTCCGAACAAATGGGGCTTGAAAATTAAGCATTTTTAAGCAATAATAGTTATAAGTCTTACCTATACACACACACACACACATATATATATATATATATATATATATATATATATATATATATATATATATATATATATATATATATATATATAACTGTGTGTGTGGGTGTGTGTTTTATAATTAACTAAGAGAGGAAGAAGAAGAAAAATAATAAGTCACAAGTATTTTTAATAAAATAACATTACAACCGTTCTTTAATTTAATCTGAAAATTAAAAATGAAAGTGAGTTATAATGCCTCTTGCAAGGTATACGGAAGGATTTTTAATGAGATTTGGTAAGAAGGCGTCAAAACGAGCAGTGTTGCTTTTAAGAGGCCTCGGCACTTGAGTTTAAAACTAAACAAAGACCTACTTTGCTCTGAAACAACAAGCCACTAGAGAAATATCTTATAGAGCCTGGTTTGACTTCCTCAAGAAGGAGTTGTCTCATATCTTAACTAAAAGAGTTTGAGACAAATTCCACATGGATCGAAAATTTAAATTGACATACAACTATTTAAAACTATTAAGCTTTTTAATAATTGCGTTGATTTGATTTTAGAGATTTTTTTAAATAAAAAAAAAAAACAACAAAAGAATTGGAAACACTTCCAATCACTCAATAATGGTAATCACACTATCAGTGGTGTAAATTAAAGTGACTTATACATGATTCTAGGGAGCCAGCGTGGCCGTGTGGATTAGATTACTTGCCACATCTGCTCAGCCATCAATAAATCAAGGACGGCACGATATCGTGGGTTCGATCCCGCGCCGTGAAGCACTGATTTATATGGCTTACTAATTACTACGGCATACGGTACATAATACAGAGGTATGATGTATGAAGTGCCTGGAACTCTCTATCACGGAGCTAAAAAAGGACCTAAAATATGGTCTAATTGCTAGGAACAAGTGGCTCGTCCTACCCGTCTAGTACTAGTAGTGTACTTACTTCTAAACCATGTTAATTTTATTTAATAAAAGTACTAAACGAAAGTTTTAGAGAATTTTCGAAGAAAATTAAGCTATTACAATGGCTTCAAAATTTTTAAAAAAATGCTCCATGGAAATCCGTTTTAGACCATTCTGAATCGATTCCTGAAATTTAACACTTTTTTATGTATGTATGTATATTGTATTTATGTATGTATGTGTGTATGTATACACCCACATATATATGTATATATACATATATGTACATATGTTTATGTATATAAATATATGTGTGTCACTCCAGTCGTTATCTCACACTAGGATGCAATTCAAAAATCCAAATAAATTTTAAAATGTCAATAATAACAAAAGAAAGGATAAGTTCGTTGGCCAGAATTTTTGGAGTTCATTTAGGGGTCAAATTTTGACAATTTAGGGTGAAAAATAGCATAAAAACGTGTTTTGTCTATTTTACCCCCTCTTACATGATAATATGACAAAAATGTACATAGCAACAATTACTGTACTCTTAAAGAGCTTTCCAACGACATGCATCTTGATGGGAAAATAATATTTTGACTTTTGTACCCCGTACCTCCGTGTACCAAATTTCTTTTTTCATCCATCCAAATTCTAAACCAAAATTTTCCTATATTATCATAAGCCAATAATACGCAGATCAGTTTGAAAATTCGCTAACTTAATCAAAGCCGGTCACTGAATTAATTATTAAAAAAGTAATTAAACCCACAATTGTAGTTATATTAAATAACCCTAAAGGTTAGAAATCTCAAATTTGATTGCTATATCAATGTGGTGAAATTATTCTAAAATGGTTTAGATCAATAATTACATACCAAGAGATGCATAACACGGAGTCAGGGAAGTACAGAGAATCGTGGAAGCTAGGAAGCTATTCACGAACGCCCTGGTCTAAAACCTCAAGCCTGTTGAAACAATCAACCCCCGTCGCCTGCAGATATTACCGCAGACGTCGCTCTCCCTGCTTTTCATCGAACAGACTTCTAGAATTGAAACGGAGGCTGACTTTCGGAACGCATCAGCCCGCAAAATTGTGGGATTGTGGAGTTATCGATTTTCGGAAATTCTGCACCCGCTGTCTTCGACAGAAGATGTAGAAATAAACGGCTTGAAAAACGGAAGGGAAGTCACCTTATTCTTCACTCGGGGATTTATAAAGGAAATTGAAAGGAGTCAGCTTACAGTTAATTCTTCGTTAACCAGAAATAAGAATATTTACTTTACCTAATTAGTAGCAACAATCCGAAATACATACAACACAACTACTGATCGATATTTTAGAAGAAAAACCGTTCGTTTCTAAAGGAAGCCATAAAATTGGATAAAGGTTGAAGGTTTTTACTAGAATTTAAAGTAATCTAAGCAAGATTCATGCAAATCATAACATATTGTATTTATAAATAACATATTCAACACATAATTTTTTATTTCATCAAATAGCTACTTATTTAATACTATATAAGCCGTGAAAAAGTAAACCATTTTTGTTTCCGAGCTTACCGAAGGTAACGGAAGCTATGTTATCGTTCCGAAGAACGATATTTTTTTATGACTCTGATTATAAAAATTGCAAGACAGAAGCAGAGAACATTTTTGGTCCTGGAAATTTTTAAAATCGGAGACAAAAAAATTCTCTCTTGAAGTGAATGACGGATAACTCAATTTTTGCGAACTTACATATCTTAAAAACTACTATGCACCATTTTAATGAAATTTTGATGGACAATCATAATTAGACGATTGTTGGTCCCACATATAAGTTACAAACTTCTAAGCCCATTGGGTTTTCTTCCTCATGCGCACAAACATATTTGTTTACACTTATCTTCGTACACTTTAAGGTATATAATTGTTTGTTGACAGTCCGACAGACAGAAAAGGAACCAAAATTGTTCCCTGATGTCTGAAACGGATTTCTGTCTTGGAATTTTTGAATTCGGAGACATAAACATGTTTTGTTCTTCAGAACGATCACATAGCTTCCGTTACCTTCGGTAAGCTCTGGAGCAAATGATGTCCAATTGCAGAAAATCCTGTCTTGGGTGACATATTACAATTATTTTAGATATTAGTAATACTCAATATAGTGATTTTATTTTAGCTTTTCAATGAAGCAGTGATAAAATTATAGGAAGAGGGACAGATTTGAAATTCATATTATAAGGGGTTTAATTTTATGTAAAGCATAAAATTAATAAAGTACGTGGTAAGATGCGAGGAAGCTATGTGCCACACAAATTACCAGACTATTTTTAATTACATTAAATAGAGCGATTCATAATGTAAAGAACCACCTAAAAATGTAAATGTACAATGGCCTGAATAAAAAGATAAGAGAAAAGTTTTCTAAAAAAAAGTTGGAAGGAGTCCAGGGTGTCAAGACTTACATAAGGTCTTGTGTAAGTTAAGTGCCTAACTAAACTGTGGAGTTTTACTTGGACAGTTGGTAAGGCTTGTGCCAGCTTAATAGCCACTTCTTCACTCCTACATATATATGGCTTAGAAACAACTTGAGCTTATCATAATATAATCAAGTTAATGTACTGGAACTTGCTTTAGCTTACACAATACAGGCTCAACATAACCTTGCGCACCTTAAGCTTCTTATCTCTTACCCAAAACAAAAAAATCTCTTGCCACCCTTATAAAAACAAATTTTGGATATGATCCAAAATGAAAAATTAATTATTAACTGTTCATTTTAAAGAGAAACTGTAATAATAAAAAGTAAATTCTACTCAAACAGCAGCAATTTATTAATGGCGTATAACAATATGATGTATAATATTTTAAACTAAGACCCTTACCTTTTCAAGATTTATTAGAGTATCCAATTTTTATAAAAAGCCAGAAACAACAGTACCACGTAATCTGAAGAAGAAAGTATAATAACTAAAAAAAACTTTCATAACTTCAAAGCTAGCTTATATTGAAATTTAAAATAAGATTCAATACAGAACAAGTATATATATCTTTTCAACAGATGTTCAGTTCCCTAGAAGAGTTGAATATATCTATACATTTCTTTATTTACAGACGTTCTTTTCCTCTCTTTTTAAGGCAAATACGAGCTAAGTTGATACTTCAAGCCGGGCTTGAAGTCGGTGATGCGAGAACTGTAAATCTTTAAAGTTTTTTTCCACTCTAGCCTGTAATATATTAGGGGTTTTTGTAGAAATTCGAGATCCCACTAAAGGATGAATGGTTCCAGCTGTTAGAAGCTCTAGACCGTTATCTAACGAAATTTATTATTATGTTTGTTCACTCAGTTACAAATTGATTTTTTTTTCTTCTACCTAGTCTGTTCAAAAAAGCAATTTTTTTTGGCTAAAAGTTTATACGGGATTCAAAACATAGTCTTCTTCTAAGTGATAGTATAATTAAAGTGAGGGCTTTGCCCGAACGAAAATACGAAAGGTAACAAAAAACATCTCTACCAAATTACATGCTAAGTATTATTAAATATTACCATGTGTAAAATCCTAGGAATTATAGGGCCAGAAATAAAAAAGTGTTAGAAAAAACCTTTAGATATCGTAAAAGGATATAGACCTGGTTTAGTCACATCTATAACGACCAGCTACGGACCTGACTAAGCTAAGTCTGAATTGTAACCTGAGGGAAGGTATTGTGAGAACTAAATATATATATAAATATACTAAATATATTCCGGTGCTTCGTCCAGGAGATAGCGTGCATAAAAGTGACTGATCAACATTATGATAGAATGTAGTGTATGAATTATTGTTTTGGTGCCCTCGAAGGATATGTGGTCAGTAAAATTCGTCTTAGGGACATAGCTTGGCAATAAATTGTTAAAAAAAAGCGGAGGGCAGAGGCCATGTCCCACCCATTTTGGCGGAAAATATTATTTTCATGATCCTGAGTACAATATTAGTGGGTAGACTAATAAACAACTTGATGTTAGTTTGTCACTTCATAGCTATGAATTGACAAACGAACATCAACTTGATTTTTTGTCTACAAACTAATTTTTTTAACTCTGGATAATAAAAATAATGTTGTCCACCAAAAAGGGCGGGAAAACCTATGACCAAGCTATGCCCCCAGCTATATGGGCTTACATCCTAAGAAAAGCCTTTTCCCAAGTATTAACTTCCTAACTTCAGAAAATCGGTTTGGGCTCAGGCGTAGCTACCCTTTATTTTTATCCTCCCCCCTCCAATTTCCTCTTTATGGATCCAATTTCACAAAATCCTGTCTTGGGTGACATATTACAATTATTTTAGATATTAGTAATAACCAATATAGTGATTTTATTTTAGCTTTTCAATGAAGCAGTGATAAAATTATAGGAAGAGGGACAGATTTGAAATAAGTATAGGACCACCATCTTGAATCAAAATGGTCGATTAGACAACCCTTTTGCAAATGTTGTTTAAGTTGTTAAAGGAAGCTAAGCTCCAAATTTCATATTCAAAGGCCAGGGTCGTGTCAAGTTTTTCATATAAATGGCCGCCATCTTAAATCAAGATGGCGGGTAGTAAAAATATTTCTTTAAGAGCACCTAGGGGGTAAAACGAAACCAACCTTAGTCTATTTATAATAGGTCCAGTAGTTTTAGAGATATTGTATGAGTTGGTGGTACATTAATTTTTTTTATATTTCATTTTTTAATCCCCACCAAATTCACCATTTTATTTTTTTTATCATCAAAGTGTCTTTATTCCATATCCAATTATCTTTATTCCCAACCCAATTCCCCATTTTAATTTTAAATCCTTTACATTAATTTAGATGTTGTACGTGTCTACAACATTTTTAGAGGACAAATTAACCCTCTTCTAGTCATCGAATCGAGCTGAAACTTGGCACATTGACTCATAGAAAACATTTTTTAATTATCAAATTAACTTGCCGATGGCTCATACTAACAAAATGCATAAATATAAAGGATTTATAAATACTTTGTTATTATGGGCTAGTATTATTTAGCTTAAAGATATGTTGAAAATATATGTGCATCATATTAATACCTATACTTTTATTCAATTAAGGAAAGTCGTAAATATAAAAAAATAAATAATAAAACGTGTATGTGTGTACATACAAGTATAAAAATATATCACAAATTTACAACGCAAATCCTAAAGTTAATTAAAAAATTCTGATTTAATTTTTAATTCGCCTGAATCTCAAAACCAAATTGAAAATATATAAAATTTATTTTCACAAAAATTTACCAATTTGATTGTTTAATTAAAAGTGAATTTAGTGGAAGGATTGGTAGAGTGACATGTAGCGTGTGAACTGGTTGGTTCCTCTAGCCTAGAGGTTTGGACAAACACAGAGTGTTTTCGTTAAAGGGAATTATTTAGCGAGGATAGGGGTCCGGGACAACAGTAGTTTCAGATGGAACCGGGTCAAATCCCAGAGTGTGGGTACACAAATAGATTCAGTTTGTCTCCGGACCTAAAAATATGTCCGCAATATGCAAATTACTTAATTAAAACATTCTGTATCCTTCATTTAATCCAATACACTACAACTAAGAGGCAAAATACAACAGAAAAATTATATTTGAAATAAAGTCATAATATTAAAACTCTAATAGTAATAATAGTCTGACAATTATTGTGGCATCCTATCACAAAATATTTTATTATTTTATTTAAGATGGTCATGCTTTTACAACTCAATAATATCTCATTTATTTATTTATTCGCCACTTTAAAAAAAAAAAAAAAAAAAAAGTCATAATTATGTATTTTCTTTCTATTACACAAATAAAAGTATCAATTGTTTTAGTTTAGTTTACTGGTCAAACTGTTGTTCAATATTCTAAGCAATTCGTTGCAAGTTCCAAGCGACATTCATTCGGCAAAAAATTGAAAATTCAATTTTTAAAAATACTGTCATCTTTGATACGGGAGTACACTGTATGAAACAAACTAGTATTTTTTTGTCTGAAATTATTGGATGAACCCAAAAACGCCTTTTTCCCCTTCATCTTTCACGAAAATAATGATTAGCAAGTACAGCTATCTCCTCCGGGTCCATTTCTCGACTGGTCAAAAAAAGTAAAAACTCGGGTGGTGCAAGACAGGCGGCAGAAACAAGTGGCATCAACCAGGTGGCGCTACCCGGGTGGCGAAGTGTGTCACTAGCCCCATTTGTTTCTCTTCCACATGCGCACAAACATACATTTATTTACACAAAGATTTTTTCTGGGGCTATATCTTTAAAAGTACTCAACTGATTTTAATAAATATTGGATGGTTTGTCGAAAGTAGCCTGGATATAGCCCCAGATTAATTTCAACCGTCTACACTCTTTAAAGTTTGCTAGATTGATACTTTAATTCATGTGAAAATAAAAACAATTTTGACAGGTATAAATAACGGGTGGTAAATTTAATAAATTAGGCAACAATAGGTAGTACAAGTATGAAATCATAAATTTATACAAAATAGGACGCGAGGAAGCCATGAGCCACACGAATTGGCAGAGTATTTTTTACATTGATCATCCCTAGAGCCCAAGGAGAAGAGAATAATTAGAAATTATTTTCTCATTAAACAGTCACCAGTGTAGTCTATAATTGTACTAATGTGCTCATTAGTACAAAATAATGTGATCCCACTGGAAATTGAAAGAGTGGTAGTTAGGAGGTGTATTGTTTCCCCAGGGTCACATTTATCGGTATTTAATATTAAATGTGTGCCGACGATTAAAATTAAATTAATATGGGACAATCAGTTGGCTACAGTTTTGACAAAACATCAAAATCGGATTTTAGCGATAAAAGTGTTGATAAATAAATTGGTTGGGCGTGAAGTCTCACGTAAAAAGGGTTTCGTTGGTGTCGTGAACATGAAATCAGTATAGTGGAGGGGGGCAATATTTTGATGTTTTTTGACAAAATGGCGCGGAAAATTAAACACTACCAACAAGTATTATATATATTTGTAATCTACTCTTTGATACCCCCCAGTCAAAATATAAAAATAATATTTTTTGCCCCGTGACAGGAATCGGCCGCCATTTTGGATTACCAGTTAATCAGATGAAATTGCTAATCTTATATTTTCTTTGGCCCATCTGACTTCACATTTTGCATATTTTTTTATATTATTAGTAACAGCAGAAATTCGATTTTAGGGCGGGGGGGACACGCTACATTTCGATGTTTTTTGACGAAATGGTGCCGAAAATTAAACAATTCCCCCAAGTGGTATGTATATTTGTAATCTACTCTTCAATACCTTTTATTTGATATCCCACTCAACATTTTTAAAAAATATTTTTTTGAATTTGAACAGCTGATAATTTTGAGTTCGCTATATTTTTCCTGTGTGCGCGTCAAAACGATCTTTAATGCTGGAAAGTTTCATGTTTTTATCTCTTTTGATTCAAAAGTTATTGGAACCGTACAAGTGACAGACAGACACAGGAACGAAACTATAAGGGTTTCTTTTTTGGTTTTACCAACGAAACCCTAAAAAGGGTTTGTGAAGAGAGCTTAAGAAAGATTAATATTAAATTAAAATATATAAAAATAAATTATAGGGCCAATAATACGCTAATTTAGACTTATCTAAATTGCATCCAAATCGGATGAATGTGGTTTTTAAGTTATTGTGATTCACAAATCGACAGATAGAGACGAGAGACTATAAACATGTCCTCTATGTTCTTTTTTATACCTCCTAATCCCAGATTCGAAACAAAATTAAATAATACCTTAATTTGTCAAAATCCTTTTTGGTAAAAGTTAAAACATTTATTTATTCAATTTGTAAGATATTTCTTAAAAATGGTTAAGTTCGCTTATACGAGTATAGGTAATATAAGAATAGAATATATTCCCAGCATTAAATCTATAGAGGAATATTCTCAGGTAAGCAGTAGATAGAGTAAGCTTAGAATAGCAAGTGGTTCAACACTTATAAAATGGACAAAGGTAAATTTTAAGTTTCTCAGCATCCTGCATGTTAAAACCATCTCAATGATCCTTATCCTGCATTTAAAGTAGTGTATAAATAAGCAGCTGCTGCATTTGGAAGAACCACAAAAATATCAGATACTATATTACAAATATTTCCAAATTCAATTCAGAACAAAATTATTTAATTAATTTAGATATAATTAATTGGTTAATTTAAGTTCACACATCATAAATAATAAATAAATAATATTTTATTCTTTAATCACCAATAAGGTTTTTTATCTTTAGTATAGTAAAATCTATTCTAAAAAGTATTAGTTTTTTACATTTCGTGATCAATTTCGTGGCTTTCTTTTTAATTCTATTTGAATATTTAATTATTTTACTACATTCGCTTGTAAATAGTTAAGTACTTTTTTCTTGGTTCATATTAGTTAAGTTAAGAGTACAATTGTACATCTATCTAACACGAATATTCCCTATAATGCCTTTTTACACTCTTACATACTCATAAACTATACGTGTATTATGACCCTGTTTCATAATAGAGTCAGTTGTCAAGTATGCGAATTTTTAAGAAACACAACTACTGAATTGATTTTTTGTAATAAACACGATAAACTTTTATTTTTTTTTAATCTCTAAAATGGTAATAGTCATAAAATTATGAATATAAAGTAAATCTAAGAAAATAATATAATAATTACTAGCTGGATACCCGTGCTTCGCTACGGAGTATTTTTAAATTTGATAAGTTTATAAACTACCAGGAAAGCATACAAATTATTTTACTATGCGAGAATATCTAGATTCTATCCCTCCTAGTTATATCCCCCACCTCTTTGATAAGATAATTTGCAAATATCCTAAATGACAAAACATAAATAAAAAATAAATTGAAAATATGACAAAACTGTACACATAACGACAATTACTGTACTCTTAAAGAGCATTTCAACGATATGCATCATGAAGATAGAGGGTATTCATTACTTGTACCCCGTACCCCTTTGAACCAAAAGTTATAGTTCGAAAATTCATGTAAACAGTTACCTTCCCCTTGCTTTGAAGGTCAAGTGTGCAAATTTTCATCGAGATCGGAATAAAACTGTAGATTTGTATAAAAGAACATGCATATGTACACACATATGTTGACTTTTATATATAGATATAGATATAGATATAAATTTCCATTTTACCTCTCCCCCTTCTAAATGAAAATAAGACAAAACTGTACTTAAGAACAATTACTTTTCTCTTAAACAGCTTTTCAACAATTTGTATCATGAAGGGTATCCATTACTTCGTCATTTGTACCCCGTACACATAACAACAATTACTGTACTCTTAAAGAGCATTTCAACGATATGCATTATGAAGATGAAGGGTATTCATCACTTGTACCCCGTACCCCTGAGTACCAAAATTTGAATTTCGTAATCTCATGTAGGCAGTGACCTTCACCTTGTTTTGAAGAAAAAAGTGTGTAAAAATACATCAAATTAGGATAAAAGACACCCTCATACGGATACACTTCTTTTTATATAATATAAAACTCTATTTTTTAATTATACCCCCCTCCTAAGTGAAAATATGATAAAACTGTAAATAACCACAATTACTGTCCTCTTAAAGAGCTTTTCAACGATATGCATCATGAAGGATGTTCATTACTTTAACATTTGTACCCCGTACCCCTGTGTACCAAAATTAAAATTTTGAATATTCATATAGACAGTGATTTTCCCCTTGCTTTGAAGGTCAAGTGTGCAAATTTTCATCGAGATCGGACTAAAACTATAGATTTGTATAAAGAACATGCACACATGTTGACTTTTATATATGTATGGCCGCCATCTTGAATCAATATGCCCGATTGTTAAACTATTTATCAAAAGTTACTAATTTCATAAAAGGAAGCCAACTTCTGAATTTCAAGATTCTAGTACAATTGGTTCCCGAGATATCGTCTTGTCGAATTTTGTATATAAATGGCCGCCATCTTGAATCAAGATGGCGGATTTTTAAAATATTTCTTAGCGAGCACCTAGGAGGTAAGAGGAACACAGCTACAAAATTTCATGGTCGTAGGTCCAGTGGTTTCAGAGATATCGTGATGTGTCAGTCAGTCAGTCAGTGAGTGGTATTTGGATTTTATATATATAGAAAAAACAATATATTGTTTATTATAAAATAATAATTAAAGATAATAATTCAAATCAAACTAAATAAGTTGCCTTTTTTAGGAAAAGAGTAGTTCCTGAGATAGTAATACAAAAAAAGATATGACTAAGAGATAAAATATTGGGTATTAGGTGCCTTGGCAGACAATATATAAATAATAATTATTATAAACAAGAAAGTAATGGTATATATAAATATTATAAATTAGTTGTCATAAGAAACTAACTTTTATGGCAAGGCTGCAGTAAATATGTTGAAAGTACGGGTTTCCGCCATAAAATCTCAGGAAAACATTTTTATTTATTTAAAAAAGAAATCTTAATATTAATAATTTTTTTTTGCTTACGAGCTTATACTTAAGATAGCAAACTCATCTTTCTGAAGAACAATATTTATTGAGATACTTTTCAGCTTTTCTATAGGAATTTGTAAAGTCAAGTTTTTATTAAACAAGGAAAGTGAAGTGTGATGACCAACTCTTGACGCTAACACGCGGTGAACGTCGCAAGTTTCCTCCAGTGTAAAAAAATGTACTTTCGTTAAAATCAGCAAAGACCGAAGGAATATCAGCTGTTCTTTCTTTTCTAATCCAAGATAACTTACTGCTAGTTTTGGAAAATTCACTCAACTAAATGTCTACATTTCATATAAATCTAAAACTTTTAAATAAAATCACTATATATATATATCTGTACTAAACTACAATTTGAATTTGATTTTATGAAGTTAAATGAGAAAATATAATATATTATGCCTCAGGCGTGAATAATAGACGATCATAAAAATATGATCAAACTGTGAAATATTGCTTGGCTGGCCTTTATTATTGCTTTCACATTTAAAAAGGTATCTAATTTACAAAAGTCTTAAACCAATATTGTTTTATATACTGAGGAAAGTAGATTTTTAAAATCTCTTAAAAGGGTTCAAGCAAACGCTCTTACACGTGGCAGTGTTGGACATAAACATTGTACGTGGAAACATTAATATTGCTAATATTACTATAATACCCATAATAGTTTGTAGTGCTTTCCTTTTGAACTGTACATAGAACGTGACCCCTTCATCAGGGATAGATAAGCCAAATTAGCCCTATTACGCCCGCTTATGTAGTATTAATTCAACTCGGAGGCATAAATGTAGTTTGAGAGAGGGGTGAACTTGTAGTCTGTACACTGTACACAATAGGATGTAATATAGTTAAGTGCCAACATCTTAATAGGGTCAAGTACCAGGCTATATACATTGGTTTCCATGAAATCAATGAAAATTAGAAGCAACGTGAGTGGATGGATCTTCAGAGAGGACAACATAAACATGTAATAATATGAAGCGTAGAATGAATAGACGTTAAAGTATATGATTTAAAAAAAAATAGATATATATTATATACTGCCAATTGGTATGGCACATAGCTTCCTCGCATCCTATTACGTACTTTATTGATTTTATACTTTTACAAGCCATTATGGTCTAATTTCTTTAATTGTTTCCCCCGTTTTTACAATCTGTCAAAATTGTTTGGTTTTTTACGTAAATTTAAGTATCAATTTAGCGAAAGCTAAAGAGCGCAGACGCGACGGTTCAAATTAATCTGGGGTTATCTGCAGGCTACTTTCGATAAACTATAAAAGTTTCATACAAATAAGATAAGTTCTTTTGAAGATATAGGTGTAAATAAATGTATGTTTGTGCGCATGTGGAAAAAAACAAATGGGCGCTGAAGGTTGAAATTAATATGGGACCAACAATGAGCTAGTTATGACTTACCATCCAAATTTAATTAAAATCGGACCTGTAGTTTTTAAGATATGTTGGTTCGCAAAAATTGAACGATAGACTGATAGTCAGACACGGAACCAAAAAGGTTCCCTGATGTCTGAAACGGATTTCTGTCTTAGAACTTTTGAAATCGGAGACCTAAAAATGTTTCGTTCTTTCGAACGATCGCGTAGCTTCCGTTACCTTCGGTAAGCTCGGAAGCAAAATTGAATTAAGAATAGATTTATATCGAGTATTAGTACTGATGATAAAAAATTAAAATTGTTGAAAAAAATCTGACGCATATTACTTACCTGTAATGGTTTCTTTAAAACAATTTTCTAATTCTAAACGCTTGTTGGATTGAGGTGGTGATTAAAGTGCAAGATCGAATGCAGATGTATTAATTCCTAGTCACGTTTAGAAATAATTACAATGATTGAATAAATATAGACATAGTAATATATTTCACTCTATCGAACTAAATATCTGATGAGGCATAGTATAATAATAACTATGATATGACTATTCTGTGTATAGGATAAAACTCTACTTTCCTCCCAATACCTAGTGAATTAGATTCATCACAGTACAGGTATTCAAAAGGTAAGGTACTGGACATAAAACAAGTAAGCGCTTCACGTAAGTACGTGAGGTGATAATCACCGGTTTCTGATTAAGTTAAAATTATTAAGTGTAAAATTTGTATAGTTTGTTGTAGGTATATTCTTTTTTGTACACTTCTAACTAACTTTTTTGACTAAAACACTTTTTTATTCACCCGCCATATTGGCCGCCATCTTGAATGTTTAAGTGTGAAAACTCCAAAAAAGTACAGTAGTCTCAAATACCGATATGCACCTGTCTGCCGAATTTCATGTTCCTAGCTATAGTAGTTTATGGATTGAAACAAGCCAACGGACAGATAGACAGACAGAAAGACAGAGCCGTTATACAACGTTCCTTTTCGTACTTCGTACAGAAACCTAAAAGGGTAGCGTGAGAATATGTTTACCTTCATTCAAGTTCAAGTCAGCAAAGAGCAGTTTAAATTTATTAATGAGTAAACAAGAAAAAGGTAAAATGTTTATAGTACGTAAAGGGTTCAGACAAGCTCTATCAGTTTGAAATTATTGTAAGCAATGCCGGGTTGAATAGGTTTTATACTTAAAACATAAGACTGCCATTTTTATGATTTCATATTCTTGAAAATAATAGCTTTAAATTTGGTTTAGTGATAATTTTTGCTTTTTACACCTGTTTATTTAATAAACCTATAAAATAAAAATAGAATGTCTCATTTCATAAATTGATCTTAAAATCAAATGTAAAATAAGTAACAAATAATAGTCCCGTATAAGATTACCCGTTAAAACTTTGGAATCTGTAAATAAATTGTAAACTTATAGCTATATATTACAAGAATTAAAGAGTTGATGGGGGTAATCTTAATGGATACAAAGAAACTAACTTTCCCCGAAAAATAATATTTGCTTATTTATCAACGCAGCTTTTTATAAAGCTATTATTAGATTATCATAATATAATAATGTGAAGGTGCTCTAATATTTTACATGAAACTCTAGTTCTTCCATGAGCGGCACTGAAAATGGCTGAATAAAAAAATCGAAAGGTACTAAGATAAATAAACAAGAATTATACGCCGATGACCGATGTATAGCATCACAATATGACCACTATCTGACAATGGAACAATCAGTTCCAATGAAATGTTTAAATTATGACTGATATGTATAACTTCATAGCTTGAAAGATATATATATTAAAAAAAAAAAATGTATACTTTTCCTATTTCCTCCTCTTGTTTTACAAGTGCAATGGTATTTGATGTAATACCTAAATAAACAATTTTTTCAGGCTCGATAATGACCGGATAGGTCGAAACGTCGACACAATAACTTGTTCAGAATTATTATTTTTACCCTAAAGTAGATCCATTTATATGCGTATATTAGAAATAAAAGGGTATACTACCACCAACCATCATAAACAAGTATTATTATACGTGAAGAAACAGTTTCTACGTATCCATAATACAAACAAGATTAATAATAAACCTTGAAAGAGCTACCTTTGATAATAAATTAATTAAAAATGTAAAAAAATAAAAAAGGTTGGACATAAAATAACTAAATTTTAGATAATATAATATAAAAACTGTACGAAATTCATTAAACTAAGATGCGAATCGGAAGTTACATGAAAACCTTTTATATAAAAATAATCGCGTTAAAAATTACAATCATTTTAAAATATATCAGCAGAGAGAAAATAAATATCTAACAGTAAATACCTTGAAACAAGCGAAGAATCACATCTAACGCTAGCTGCAATATGAAAACTGAGAGAAACTGCTGCAACAACACGCGTAGAGGAAGGTTAAAAGACGACTGTCTCAAGGAGTGCCCCCACCTCCCATGACATTCGAGGTTCAAACAAAACAACACTAACCCGATTTAAATAAAAACAAACAATCTAAAAATTGTTTTTGGTCACAATAACAAACAATGCTTTTCTAATAGGAAAATATAGAGGCTTTAATTTCATTTTCGTTTATCGACTCATAACAACAAACCGCTCTAAAAGTAAGATTAAATCCGACATTTCGATTCTACTACTGGAAGCATTGAATGGTAAACATATCTAAGCAATAAAAAAAACTCTAAAAATCGCAATTCTGTATTAGGGACGACCGTTGAGATATATATTATTTAAATCCGACTTGTTCGCTTCCACTACTGGAAGCATTTAATGGCAGACTAATCTAAGCAATAACCAACTCTAAAAATCATAATCTCGTATACAAGAGAGATGACCGTTAAAAAAAATGTATTACCACCAACTTTTCGCTTCCACTACTGGAAGCATTTAATGGAAAACAAATCTAAGCAATAATTAACTCTAAAAATCTTAATTCTACAAGAGGGATATCCGTTGACAAATATATCTAAATCCGACTTTTCGCTTCCACTACTGGAAGCATTTAATGGTAAACTAATCTAAGCAATAACTAACTAAAAATCTTAATTCTACAATAGGGATGACCGATGAGATATATATTTTAAATAACTTTTCACTTCCACTATTGGAAGCATTTAATGGTAAACTAATTTAAGCAATAACCAACTCTAAAAATCATAATCATACAAGAGAGATGACCGTCAAAAAAATTTATTACAACCAACTTTTCGCTTCCACTACTGGAAGCATTTAATGGTAGACAAATCTAAGCAATAACTAACTCTAAATATCTTAATTCTA
Source organism: Gerris lacustris (assembly GCA_951217055.1). NCBI lineage: Eukaryota > Metazoa > Arthropoda > Insecta > Hemiptera > Gerridae > Gerris > Gerris lacustris. Next base: position 70,834,476 of record OX578278.1, on the reverse strand, counting down.
CAATGGAGATGACAGTATAAAAATATATTTAAATACGACTTGTTCGCTTCTGCTACTGGAAGCATTTAATAGTAGACTAAACTAAGCAATAACCAACTCTAAAAATATTAATTCTACAAGAAGAGATGGCCGTTAAAAATTATTTTTATATCAAACTTTTCCTTCCACTACTGGAAGCATTTAATGGAAGACAAATCTAAGCAATAATTAACTCTAAAAATCTTATTTCTATAAGAGGGATATCCGTTGACAAATATATATCTAAATCCGACTTTTCGCTTCCACTACTGGAAGCATTTAATGGTAAACTAATCTAAGAAATAAACTCTAAAAATCTTAATTTACAATAGGCATGACTGATGAGAAATATATTTAAATATTTTTATATCCAACTTTTCACTTCCAGTACTGGAAGCATTTATTGGTGGACAAATCGAAGCAATAACCAACTCTACTCGTATAAATCTCAATTCTACAATAGGAATGACATCCAGAAGTATATTTAAATCCGACTATTTTGCATTCACTAATGGAAGCATTTAATGGTAAACTAATCTAAGCAATAACCAACTCTAAAAATATTAATTCCACAAGAGGGATGGCCGTTAAAAAATATATTTCTATCCATCTTTTCCTTCTACTACTGGAAGCATTTAATGGAAGACAAATCTAAGCAATAATTAACTCTAAAAATCATAATTCTACAAGAGGGATATCAGTTGACAAATATATCTAAATCCGACTTTTCGCTTCCACTACTGGAAGCATTTAATGGTAAACTAATCTAAGCAATAACCAACTCTAAAATAGTGATGGGAATAATCGATTAAAATAATCGTTTAAATCGATTATGCAACAATAATCGAATGCTCGTAATCGTTTATTTATAATCGGTATATGAGACCGATTATTTGATCGCTCGAAGTTAGTTCAACTCAATTCGATTATTATTCGAAATCGTTCTCATAATCGAGTGATCGGCTCGGGGCCCGAACACTCGATTATGAGACCGATTATTTGATCGCTCGAAGTTAGTTCAACTCAATTCGAAATCGTTCTCATAATCGAGTGTTCGGCTCCGGGTCCGATCACTCGTAATCGAAATTCCACCCATCGCTTGTTCATTGAATATAATTTATTCTTGAATCGGACGCTCGGAATCGAAATGTCGGGGCTTGCATTTCGAATCTTTTCACAATCGGATGCCTAGGCTCAAGGCCTAGTGCCTAACCCAGTTGCTAGTTAACGATACCGAGCACTGTCATTCGGAATCGAAATGTCGGCGCTTGCATTTCGAATCTTTTCACGATCTCGGATACCTAGTCCTAGTACCTAACCCTGTTACAATAATAACCGATACCGAGCACTGTCATTCGGAATCAGAAATCGGAATGATGCCGCGTCCTAATACGCACCTTTTCATAATTATGAAAACGATTCGAAATTCATGGTTGTTAAGTAATTCCAATATAGGCTTAAAATAAATATTGATTTCACACCGCGTTTCAATTATCCAATAAAATCTAGTAAATCTCTCTTTTCCTTAAAAACCTCAATACAATAAGTTCATAGGTAACAATTCGCTTAACCCCCTCTCTCTTGGATTAAATAAATAGTTATTCTTATATTTAAGAAAAATAATTTAAAGGTAATTAAAAGTAATTATATAAATAATTCTAACTATATAGTTTGAAACTTATTAAAACATAAATATAATTATTTTAACATAATATGATACTAATTAAGTATAGCAAGCAATAACTAAATTTTAGAAAAATCAGTTATATAGTATATAGATAAGATACATAATTGGTTAGTGCCAAAAAAAAGTCTAATTAACTAAAATCACCTCAATATACAAAACTAAATTTCCCAATCACTTAAAGCAATGTAAATTATTTGCTCTCTAAAATAATTGTGCAAGGAACGAAAACGAATGTGACTTAAACAGTGTTACTACGTTTCCACGATGTTTAAATACGGATTGAATACAGTTTATGGATCCAAAGTGTCCATGGAAACCTAGATTAAATACGATACCGATCCCAATACGATACACTAAATTCTGGGATCGTATCAGGATCGAGTTGCATGGAAACACGCTGACATGCGCAGAGAGCGTGTCAGCGTATTTCTGTAGAAGTAGAAACTGTAGTCAAATATGTTACAATACGTAATAAAAACATGGTTATAAAAGGTGAAGGTTACAAAATTATTTATAACCTTTAGCAAAAGTAACCAAGAAAAAGTTTTTTTTTTTTTTTTTATTTCGTATTGAATACGGATTCAATACTACTTATGGAAACACCTAACTAGTTAAATTCCAAATTAGGATTCAATCCGTATTTAAACATCGTAGAAACTAGAAACGTAGTATTATGTAAGAATGTTTTATATTAATTAGAGATCAAGAAAGTGATAAGGGTTAAGAAGAATATGAAGCAGCGATTATGAGTATGAGTAGTACTTTAAAGACTTTTCGTTATCGTGTCGTTTGCCGACAAAGCAAAAACCCGCGCTTTGTCGGGTGTCCGGCACGGCCGCTAAGATCCCCGTATTTTAGGTATCACAACTATTTGTCTCCCCTTTTTTCTTTACTTTAACCCCCTCCTCTAAAAAATAATCGATTGTGAAATCATTCGATTATTAGAATAATCGATTAAAAATAATCGATTGATTGAAAAATATCGATTATGCCCATCTCTACTCTAAAAACTCATAATCATACAAAAGAGATGACCGTCAAAAAAATTTATTACAACCAACTTTTCGCTTCCACTACTGGAAGCATTTAATGGTAGACAAATCTAAGCAATAACTAACTAAAAATCTTAATTCCACAATAGGGATGACCGATGAGATATATATTTTTAAATAACTTTTTACTTCCACTATTGGAAGCATGTAATGGTAAACTAATTGAAGCAATAACTAACTCTATAAATATCTTAATTCTACTATGGGGATGACCGTATAAAAATATATTTAAATACGACTTGTTCGCTTCTGCTACTGGAAGCATTTAATAATAGACTAAACTAAATAATAACCAACTCTAAAAGTATTAATTCTACAAGAGGGATGGCCGTTAAAAATATTTTTATATCCACCTTTTCCTTCCACTACTGGAAGCATTTAATGGAAGACAAATCTAAGCAATAATTAACTCTAAAAATCTTAATTTTACAAGAAGGATATCCGTTGACAAATATATATCTAAATCCGACTTTTCGCTTCCACTACTGGAAGCATTTAATGGTAAACTAATCTAAGAAATAAACTCTAAAATTCTTAATTTACAATAGGGATGACCGATGAGAAATATTTTTAAATATTTTTATATCCAACTTTTCACTTCCAGTACTGGAAGCATTTATTGATGGACAAATCGAAGCAATAGCCAACTCTATAAATCTCAATTCTACAATAGGAATGACATCCAGAAATATATTTAAATCCGACTATTTTGCTTCCACTAATGGAAGCACTTAATAGTAAACTAACCTACGCAATAACCAACTCTAAAAATCTTAATTTTTGATAGGGCCATCTGAAGATTAATTTAATCTGAATTTTTCCTTCTATCGCTGGAAGCATTTTATTTTATAGGGAAGGACTGCACAGCATTTAAAGAGGATTAAACCCAACATTTTGCTACCATTGTTGATAGCACGGTATTATTTTTTACTCAAATCATTAAGTATAGGTCACAAAAATAATTTAGTTAGTGGAAACATTCAAAGGAGGAAAGAGCCATCTATAAGATACTATTGCCGGAAATGCTTTGTTTGATAATTGCAGGTGTTTTATTTGTCGTTATTTTGTGTCAACAGCACAATGTTAACTATCCTAACAACAATATCAGTGATTAGAGCAAATTGGCAACAGATTTTAACGATATATCAGTATATCTATTTTATTTTTATAGGTAATAATAACACAGCATTGGACCGGCGCGGCGTAGCCGAGTGGCTAGCGTACTAGCAAGCTTTCACCTGAAACCAAGGATGGTTCGAATCCCTGGGGGGTAAGATATGTTTACACCAATGATCATATTAAATTATAAACATTAGGTTTATGAACATCTTCTATGATTTTAAGATGATTATCGTGATGATAGATACGTTTCGACCCAAGATTAAAAGTCTTTTAATTTTATTTTTATTGTTGATTGTTGAGTTATTACATTAATTTTTTCAATGATATCATTAGGATTAGTATTTGCTGTTGTTCGAGCGAGATGTGGACTGTAGGGTAGGTTGAAGTAATCGATAATTAAAAGAAGAAAAAACAAATAATGTCAATATATTAGTGAATTATAATACAAGAGTTTCCAGAACGTGAATACAACAAAATTAATGTGATAAAATCTTGACAGAGTCCCATACTCGACACTCACTGAACCTCGACCTAGAGGCAAAGCCTAGGAAGAGGGAAAATAAAATCACGTGGCAAGCCCAAGGAGGGGGGAAGTAGACGATAAGAGCATAGTACATAAAACCATTCACAGAGAGCAGCACAAACAGAAAACTTAAAAACAAAAGTACAAAAAATCACCACAACATGGTGTGAAGGTCCCAACAGCTGTTTTGTTTGACATGTTATCATTTTAAATAATGAGTATGTCGTATTGGGTAAGTTAACCATATTCTTTTTATTAATTTAAACTTAACGACCAATTTATGACGCTCACCCATAGAAAGAAAGAAAAATGACTTCATAATTAATAAAGACTCAAGATAACCTTAGTCAGGGTGAAACGTATAATCTAAGCAACATGTCTTAAATCGTTTTTTCTTACACCTAAAAAAATCACTAACGATTATATTAAATGGATGTGTGAGAGGCACCTCACATATCCACCCTAGGCTTGCTGAAAGGGTACATACAAGTTCTTCGGGTTTAGAACCCGCTTTGGGCTTAATTTTGGTAAAAAAAGAAAAAAAAAGTATAACAGTAAAAGTTCAAGAAATCATCAAGATTTTATAAGTGTAGTATAAAACACGTTTCGCCTCTTTATGAATTAAACCAGATACGTCAGTGTTTCGACAATGGGTTAGGTGAATGCTATGAAACTCGACTTCACTAATCCATTCCCTGTTTTTGTTTTTAGTTATTATAAATAAATAAAAATATACAGAGCAGTTTTTAAAAAAAAAACATTTTCATTAAGAGATGTTTGTAAATAATACATCGCTTAGAATCTTTACTGCGGTCGTAAGGAATCACTTGAGTTCATAGCAAGAAATAAAACAGGCCCTAAACAAAAACCCACAAAACAACAGAGATCGTCTCTAAGGAAAAAGAAAAAAAAAAAAAAATGCAGAGTTAAAGGCTCTTTCTTCTTTGTTCCGTTTACACAAGGCCTTTTCCCTTTTTTCTAAGTACCTGGAATAAAAAAATCCAAAAAAAAAACTGCAAAGAAAATAAAAGAAAGCATTATAGTCTTGCTAACAAAAATACATTTTTCCTCAACTCTAAGGCATTTCTTTAATATATTTCTGTGGAAGGAAAAAAACGGCTGCGAGATATTTAAAAAAAAAGTAAAAGCAAGATTATTAATTTGTTTAAAGCTAAATGTAGAGCAGAATGCACATACTTCATATACAGTTCTGTATAAATAAATCTCTGTATAAGGACAATACCATATAGCTACAAGAGTTTGTTTTCAATTGTATCAATATTAATGGAAGCATTAGTTCTGATGAAATTGATAAGAATGGTGTTCAATCGAAGTACGATATTTAGCAAATATTTGTTTAATTTATACCAATGGATAGTTACTGAAGGTAACTATGAAGAAAAAAAAATGTAAAGTAAATAAATAAAGGCCCTAGACCATTTAAAAAATGACAAGCAATAGCATTGCAGTGTTATTCCTTTGTTAATAAAACACACATAGGTAAAATCGATCGGTTCGACTGCGGTCACGTTGCGGTAATTAAACGGAGGTAACTGCTCGTTATTTATTCCTTAACACCTTGGCCCAACACTTCCCGACCCTAGCGCTAAATTACTAACGGAAGAGACGAATAAAACAAATCACCCCATAAAACCAGTGAAATACTTTTCTGCTTGGTACAAAGCTTTTATAAAATACTAGTTTAGGAAATGGCCGGTGATTTTGAAAAGCAGTAGTACCAAGCTTAACTTGTCGCATTTATATTAGTAAATTACTTGAATTTACTTTTGATAACAGTTATTTGTAAAAGAAAAAGCGGAATGGGGTGTCTTTCATTTGAATAGTTAAAGATATTATAGAGTTAATTAACTGATTTTGTACAAAGTACACAAAAGATAAAAAAACATTCTTTTTTTAAAGATCTGCCACAACCCCGAGCATTCTTTCTACTACCGTTCCAAAATGGCGGACACTCAAACTTTAAAAATGTACTATTTTTTCTTATTTTCAATAGTTTAATTTTAATTAGACATAAAAAATCGGTCCATGACAACTCAGACTAACTTTCTCATATAATTTCGGTCCCAGATTCCAGGAAACATAAATATAATATAAATATTTATTGAATTAAGCTCGCTACAAACCTACGCGATGCTTAGTTATTGTAAATTGTTAAAAATGTGTTCAACAGGTGGTTGTTTACTATTTGTTTTTGATTTTCAACGAAATCAGATTTATTTTCATTAATATCTCGGAAACTATGACTTGATAACTAACTATGAACTAACTAACTATGAACTTGATAACTAACTAACTGTGAACTTGATAGCTAACTATGTTCTCTGGGATTATTGACCGATAGTATATGGGAAAGTTAGTTTGAGTTGTCTCGGACCGATTTTTTATATCTAACTAAACTATTGATAATAAGAAAAAAGAGAAAATTTTTAAACTTTGAGTGCCCGCCATTTTGGAACGGGAGTAGATAGAAAGCTCAGGCTTGCGACAAATGTTTTCTTTTTTTAAGTCTTTTTCAAAAATTATCACTTTCTGGGTGTTCTAATTTAAATTGTCAAAGTTGAATCCAATATGGCGGCAACCAATATGGTGAAAAAAATTATTACCTTATTGCCAATTATTAGTCTTATTGCAAAAGACATTATATACCTTTTTTCTGTTCATCTTGGGCCGTAGAATCAGGATTTTTTTCCCCCATTAAAACTGGGTCACCCTGTATGTATGTAAGTCTCATTATTTTTAATTTTAAATGTATATGCAATGGACGTCACGAGGGGTTATACCGTATAATTAAAATTTGTAGCCGAATAGACGAATCTTCACTTAAGTAGCTACCTAGTAGGATAATAAGTCCTGTAACTAATTTAATTATAATACAAGAAGGTAAGATGTTACATTTTTCATTTACATCAACTTTCCAAACTTTTAATATTTACTTTTTAAATCAATCAAGAACTCTGGCAGTATAAATTTAAAAAAAAAAAAGAAAGAAAAATCTTCAATTTAACTAAATATAACGATAAGTTGTTGGCACAAGTTATTGAAGGATGTAAAATAAAAAGTTGTTTGAAATAAGAGGGAATGTTGTTAAACGAACCGAATACAATGAAATAGTAACGAACACAAACTTTCTGTTTTTATAATAGTCAAGACGAAACTCTCAACTAGTACAACTTAAACGAAACTTACAAATTATGTCTAAATATCATTTATAATAAAATATATATTTTTAGAATTATATCTTTACATTTTTATAAATATAACTTTTTTAACTTTTAAGGAACCAACTAAATGGTTTTCCTTACAAATAAAATAACATTATTTTCAAGAAATTAACTTAATAGGAGGAAGTTTTTGAGTGGTGTCCCCACAACGAAATTTCGTTTACACAAAATGAAGTTCAAGTTAAAATGTTTCAATATATTTTTGTTGTTGTTTTTTTTATCTTAAAATAAAAATATCCTATATTTTATTAATACCTAGAATTTCATTTAGGAGAAACGTCAAATAATTTTATTTAATTTAATTTTAAAGAGGGTATGACATCAATATTGTTAATTGTTTGTGAAATTTCGCTTTAACTAGTTAAAAGTCGCTTAAGTGAGTTGCATTTGCACAATAGACATCGTAACGGAGTTCAACTCCTTAAATTGATGCCTGCATCAGATGGTTAGTTCTTATCTATAGCTAACCACTGGAAAGGAGAAAAAAATACGTGAGGTGTCGCGGGACACTCGCTAGGAACGAAGTTCCTTACATTTTTCATTAAATATAAATTATAAAATCACACTGCTAGGTACGTATACATTGCTAACTACTTATGCATGACCTACCAAGAGTTAAGGAAAAATTAAAAGAAAATCATTATTATTATCATTAAAGCAAGCGTCTTACTATAAATATTTATTGAATATAAGAAAAAAGTTGATCATGATGAGTTTATAGTTAAAGAGTATGTTTGTTAAAGGATGTTGGATTGAAATAGGACTGTTTTCTACCTACCTATTAATTTAAACTATTATAAAATATATATCTTCCCTACTCTAAAGCTTCTGCTTGATCCGGTTGAAATTTTACATGCCTGTTTCAATTGTACATTAGACAATGTGTAAGAAGTTTTATTAAAATCGTTATACGTTAGAACTGAAAAAAAAGTTGTTTTCTTTATTTATAACGTTTGGGTCCACTTTAATAAATTTAGCGATCTTTATCACTTCATAACAGTGTCGGTGTTCGTTTTACTAAAAAAAAAAAAAAATATTTAAAACAGTTGTTTGTCTCATAAATAGAAGAAGTTAGAATTTTTTCTTGGATTATAAGTACGCAGTATTATAATAACATACCTAATATATTGAAATTAGCGTCAGCACAGATCAATTTTACTTTTAACAAGACCGTGATTATATTTTATATATTTACAAAACCAAGTGACATTTTGACATAATATAACAAAAATAAACAAAACAAATCAAGGAACAGGCTTCCTTAATAACATTTTTTCCCGTCTTTTTGAAGCTTAAGTTTACGCGAGCGTTGCGCGTGAAAGCTTGGGCGGATAACGATTTCCAACGAACTCAGCCTGGGCATTGGTAAAATGAACATGTGTACCAAATTTCAACTAACTCGGTGATCTTTTACTCGTTATCGTCATCGGTAGATTTCGTGACGGTGATTTTGTGACCGACGTTTTTTTCGGATTCACTCCCGGGCTCCAGAACGTGGCATAAGGAACTTCGTTCCAAAAAAGGTTTCTACCAAAGTGATAAGAAGAGTAAAATTTTAAGAAAGAAGATTCAGAAGTTTAAGACGGGAAAGCCATATTAGAGGAGGTTAGTACAGTGCCTACTCCTAGTACGTTAGTACAGTGCCATGAGTAAGTAAGAGCAGCTTGCATTTTTGGTGTACGCACCAACTTGATCTTTTAAGGACATAATTTGGATAGAAATTAGGATACCTACTAAGGGAAATAAGGAATATGTTTTAATTGACAGTAAAATGATCCTCGACTGTACTTTTCTCCATTGTGTGGCAGCGACTCATCATGAAAGAGATGCAGTTAATTAAGCCGAACAACGTCATCATATACAAAATTATTGGGTTGAGGTAGCGTATCAAGGGCATCATGCATAGAAATGAAAATAACTGGCACATATCATTAAAGTATTTTCTGTATATTGATCAAAATGCACCAATTATGGATACTTCTTTATATCATAAGTTTTCTCTTAATACATTTTCCATCATCAGTCCTCTATTTTGAGACACAGCTTTATACAGGTCGATTTTGCGAATCTTGGGCGTATGTAACTGTAGCGTATCTGGTTTTTGTATGAAATGAAAAAGTATCCATAGATAATACAATTTTTATCAATATCCAAAAACACTTTAATTATATGTCCCTTATATTTGTCAGTTTTTCCATTTCTATACGTGATGCCCCAGATACGCTACCTCAACCCTACGGAGCTAGGAATGTAGTTGACGCTTCAATCCACAATTTTGTTTTAAATTTTTTAATAAATTACCCTATTCATAAAATTATAAATAAACAATTATACTATATAATACAGCTACACTATTATATTAATAGTAAATTATACTATTAATGTATTTTGTCAATAACTAAGCAAATTTTAATTCATTTACAGGACTTTTTTCATTTGGCTCGTTGTTTGAACATGCACAAAACATACATACAATTTAAAAAAAATTGAAAATTGCATCGAAATCGGTTTTAAGGTTTAGGCTCTATATGCGTGCAAAGGCAACAACTAATGGATAAATATTATGTGTGTCTAACATGAATTTAAAACAACAACAACAAAATAAAACAACTGTTTCAGTAATGACCTAACTTAAATGTAGAAATTTTGGGGATTAGATTCAAGTATGGTCATTCGGAATGAATAATTTCCTCTTTAGAACGCACAAGTGTATCACAGTCACGATTTTCTCAAAAACAACATTAACTTATCTATCAGATAAATTACAATATTTCCGGTGAAAGGATAGTTCTGCTATATTACCAAAATCGAGTAACATGTTAAATCGTGTTGTTTTTGAAACAGGGATGTCTGTTTCAGTCTATTTCAGGGATAACACAAGTATCCAGGAATAAACTTTGAGAAAGGAGAATCTAAAACCGAGTGTGACAATTCGATAACCCAGGGAACTACATGGAGGGATAAATAACATTAGAGCAGGCATTTACTAGAAGGGACTTGTAACACAATTCAACTCCCTAGTAGACCACAGTACACCAGGGACTCCAGTAGAGTCAAACATATGTTAATATACAGAGTACTCTAGAAACAAGGCAAAAAAAGAGATAATATCAACACACAGGCTGTAACGTGAAATTCAATAGTAACCTTTGACAAAAAAAACACCAACATCAAATCCCTTTTTTTCTCATTCTCTCTCTGTGATACCATCTTCTTCAATTGAGTTTAGGTTTTAAAATTTACAGCTTTGTTCAAAGGAAATTTTAATTCTCTTATCACTAAGCAGTCTCTGACAAACCTAACCTTTGTCATAGAGTCAAAGTTTCAACTATAATTGCATTTATTTTTTTTTATGTGGCATTTTACCTTTTATAGTCCAGTCAAATGGTAGTTTGAAGTGGAAAGTTCTGGTGTAATTGTTGTTAGTGGCTTACTTTATGTTTTTTGGGGTGCTGAACACGAATCTGAAGTTGTCCAACAAAATTTCCCTCGGCAATTATGAGAAATCATCGAAAAACTACAAAAAAATATGTTTTTTATTGGTTTTCAGTTTATAACTTGCAAAGCAATCTACTCACGCAAAAAGTGGTCTGGAAGTAAAATAAAAAGGAGAAAATAATCTACAATTTATGTCTGTAACATTTATTTGTACGTCGTATGGTTTTCACGCAAATGGGAGTTGAAATATTGGGAAGAGGTGGCGGGTGGAGGGTACAGGCTCAAGGGTAAACGGTTGGTGCCCAGACTGCGCTGGCAGTTAATTTTATGTTTTTGGGTGTGCTGAACACGAATCTAAAGTTGTCCAACAAAAATTTTACACGCACATATGAGAAATCATCATAAAACCACTTATCACTTTTATTTTTTTAGTGGATTTTGCCTTATAACTTACAAAGCAAGCTATTAACGAAAAAAGTAGAAGAGTAGTAAAATAAAGAGGAGAAAATAACCTACAAATTATTTCTTTACCATTTTTTTGTAAGTCGAATGGTTTCTATGCATATCCAATAACAATGTTTACCTACATGAAATAAAGAATAAATATTAATGGTGTTACTTGTTGTTTTTCAAAAATTACTGATTTCCCGGTTATTTCAACCCCTATTTTGCATAGAAACCATTCAATTTACAAAAAAATGGTAAAGAAATAATTTGTAGGTTATTTCCTCCTCTTTATTTTACTACTCTTCCACTTTTTGCGTAAATAGCTTGCTTTGAAAGTTATAAGGCGAAATCCACTAAAAAAATAAAAGTGATAAGTGGTTTTATGATGATTTCTCATATGTGCGTGTAAAATTTTTGTTGGACAACTTTAGATTCGTGTTCAGCACACCCAAAAACATAAAATTAACTGCCAGCGCAGTCTGGGCACCAACCGTTTACCCTTCAGCCTGTACCCTCCACCCGCCACCTCTTCCCAATATTTCAACTCCCATTTGCGTGAAAACCATACGACGTACAAATAAATGTTACAGACATAAATTGTAGATTATTTTCTCCTTTTTATTTTACTACTAGACCACTTTTTGCGTGAGTAGATTGCTTTGCAAGTTATAAGCTGAAAACCAATAAAAAACATATTTTTTTGTAGTTTTTCGATGATTTCTCATATTTGCCGAGGGAAATTTTGTTGGACAACTTCAGATTCGTGTTCAGCACCCCAAAAAACATAAAGTAAGCCACTAACAACAATTACACCAGAACTTTCCACTTTGAGCTCTTTTCATGCACCATTTGACTGGACTATTACAGAAAATAATCTAAAAGTTTAGTAATCATTGAGGTTAACAGCTTGATTAAAGAGCATTAAAAAAAGTACTTCCTTTCTCCCACTTATTTAATCGGTTACCCCAAATTACTTTAACGAGTAAATATTCTCTTTTCTTAATAGCTAATTAGACTAAAGGATATTATCAACTCAACTTACAACAGAGTGTTGTTCCTTAGTGCCAAACTTCTTTGGACTCAAAATGTCCTTTTAACTAAGGAACTTTTTTGTACTAAGGAATTATTTTTAAATGGTAAACAAATATAGGTTAGGTAGCCAATTAAATTATTAATACATGGCACCTCATTTTAATTATCATTTGACGAATAACGAATAAAGGTGGGTTCACAGCTAGCAGATACGTAATTGCGAAGGGCTATATAGATAACAATATATCTTCGGGGAGCCGCCAAGACGGAGTCTTAGTTTCCCTCCCCTCGAGTTTCGGTCGGCCAGGTTATAAACAAAGCCAATTATAAGATCGCTTTTTTCAACTAGAATTTAGTTCTCTTACATAAAAATTTTTTTTATACTGACTTTTATTATATATAAATAAGAAATAGGTATATAATACAAATAATGTAGGAACAGATATAATAAGCACAGATATAATATACAGATAAAGATAAAATAGATATAATATACAGATAAAAAACGTAGATAAACACGGATAAAACACACATATAATTACGTATCCGCTAGCTATGAACCCACCATAAGCATTTACCCAACGAACTCTATTAGAAAATACATTCACCAAATTTTTAGCTATCAATTTAATATTTAGGGAAATCGATATTAGCAGCAAAAAATAACTAAAACTACAAAAAACTAGTTTTTGAAAAAATAACTATTGATGAGCGAATCAATAACAGTACTCTTTATTTATATGAAGAGAAAATACTAACTACTTTTTACTATACGATAAAAAGTTAAACAAATGTTATTTTTTTGATAATAAATTTTCTTTTTTAAAAAAAGTAATAATAAAAAATATTGTGTCTCATAAGCTTGAAATAAAAATAAATGTGTTTTCTACCCCACCACCTGTGTTTTCTCCTTTATTAATTGAAAAAAAGGTTTCTTTAAAAGAGAGAATACTACAAATAAACAGTTTTTAAAAAAAAATCCTATTAAAATAAATTCAATATAAACAGTTCTATAGAGAGGAAAGCCGTGTCTTTTAACACGAGCGATTGAAACCCCACCTGGATAATATCAATATTTACTTTGAAAAAGGTAATTTTTATTAGCTTTATTGTGTTACTTACTCTTCTATGGTTGCTCATACATAAAATTGTTTAATATAAAGAAATAAATATGCGATTCTTTACAAAACATGCATTTTTTATATATACATATGTGCAAAATATCTGTTTGACTTTGACTCATTAATTTTTCGTCATGTTTTAGTTATAATACAATGTAGCAAGTCACTAGCAGACGATGCAACAGGGTCAATCCATACGAAATGGTCCAAAAATAAAATAGTTGGTTGCTCGACCATTTTAGAAAAAATTTATATTTTCCCTGTTGTTTCCCTCATATTTAAGGTGTTCAAAACAATGCTTTAAAAATTTTTTATCTTAAACCGTTTAGGTGTGGCGGCCATTTTTGATTTCCTTCGCACGCAAATTTTTGTGTTTGTGGGCATTTACGTCAACGCTCATATCTCCTAAACTATTTGTCCTAGAAGGCTGAAACAAAAACCAAATTAAAGGTAATTTCCCAGTGTTTAAATTAGGTTATGTCCATAATTCACCTAGTAATTTTTCTTCCATAAGAAAACTTCACCTGAAGTTGGATATCAAAATCAAGAAAATCTCACTTAATGGAAATAAAACAAATTTACATCAAAAAATCAAATGTCGATCAGCCATAAAGCGTGCAGAAACGACTTTATCACGTAGCTTTTTCCTTCATTTTTGAGCTTGCTACTACCCAAATATACAAAACGACTTTTTATTTCGGTTGACCTAATACAAGAGCCCTGTAAGTTGTGCAAATTTCCGAATTTTATCACCAGCCCCATCGGAATTGAAATTTTCAAAAATTTCAATTTTCAAAAATTTATAAAAATAAAAGTATTCAAGTTTTACCATTTATATTTTTTTGGGTAATGCTACTGATATATGCCTACTCACATAAAAAATATCAAGCAGTATATATCACTCCTTCCTTCAGAAAAAAAATTCCGAAAAGTGAAATTTTCTTGATTTTGATATCCAACTTCAGGTGAAGTTTTCTCATGGAAGAAAAATTTTAGGTGAAATATGGACATAACCTTTAATTTAATAATTTTTAATTATAATTTAAACACTGGGAAATTACCTTTAATTTGGTTTTTGTTTCAGCCTTCTAGGACAAATAGTTTAGGAGATATGAGCGTTGACATAAATGCCCACAAACACAAAAATTAGCATGCGAAGGAAATAAAAAATGGCCGCCACACCTAAACGGTTTAAGATAAAAATTTTTAAGCATTGTTTTGAACACCTTAAATATGAGGGAAACAACAAGGAAAATATAATTTTTTTCTAAAATGGTCGAGCAACCACCTCTGGACCGGTCCATATTAATTGACCCTACATGGTAACAGCAATAATTATGTAATGCAGTAATGACTTGAAGAGATAGATGGTTGTGCGTGAAGTCACACAAAAAGGTTTTGTTGGTATTGTGAACATCAAATTTGTTAGAATAAGGGGGGGGGGGGGGGGGGGGACACGCAAAATGTTGAAGTTTTTTGCCAAAATGGCATGGAAAATTAAACAATTAACAAAAGTGCAATAGATTTTTGTGATCTACTCTTTAATACTTTTCATTTGAGACCCCACTCAAAATTTTCCCAATTTCAAAAAACTCGAAGCCAAGGATTTATATTTATCAACAAGAACTAACTATACCTTTACTTGGAAAACGAAACCCTGGTCACAATCTAAAGTAAGGAACCGGTAAAAGGCCCCAACATCTCCGTATAAATCAACGAGGCGCAATAATGCGGGAAATCGAATTGGGCGGGAATCCAAAGCAATTATCAGCACGATAATTACCGACCCAAATAATTATGAGGGTCACTGATAATGACTTTTTTCCTTGAAAATCCCTCGTCGTACTCCTTGAATTTCTTAACCAGTCCCAAAAAAAAACTTTTTACCGAATTTTTTTTTCAATTAAGTTTGACACGGCTTTATTTCACTTTCGGGTCAAAGCCCTTGAAAGAATGAAAGAATAATAAGGGAAGAGGCAATATTAATCAAAATTAAGAGGTTTTATTCCTTTTCAATTTTATTTTCTCAATGGTATCTACCTAATTATACAACTGTCATTATTCTTAATTTTGGTTGAAATTAAACATTTCTCTTCTTTTAAGAACATACAAACAAAATTCATGCACTTCACCAATAATTTTCACACGCCACAATTTTAAAATAACGCAAATAATTTTGAAACACGACTAAACTGTATTAAAATGTTTGAAAGATAAGAAAATGCTATCATAGAATGCTTAATGAATAACATTATTGCTATCGTAGACAATGTAGAAATGTTAATATTAGAATATATGTAGGTACTTAAGATGAATGACTCAGAATACATTAATCACTAAATAATCTTAAGAGTACTATATATATTAATAGTAATGTCTGGTATTGATAACTTAAATGACAAAAAAATTGAAGAAATAGATAATACAGGAAAGATTATTATCCCAATTTGTTGACCTGTGTTGGCAAAATAAAAAAAAGCTTGTCTTGGTTTAGTTTCTTATGTAATAAGAGATGTGTAATAAGAAATAATATACAACATACATTATATAAACCTATGATAATTAAAAAGTTATATCATCAAGCCAACAATACCAAAAGCAGCCAAAGGCAGTAAAACCAATATAGTATATGATTACATAATAATTAAAGATAAAAAACTTTTTATATACTACGTTTTTAAATTTTCTGTTGAATCATATGTAGTGTTGATAATGTAATTATTATTGATATATATAATGTTAGCGAAAAAAAATAGTTCCGAATTTATTTACTTCATATAAATGACATCCAACTAGACAGCTGATCTTAAACCTATGAAAGGACAAATCTTTGAACAACGGATCTCGCCGAAACCGATTCAAAACCGTGCCATCGATATGCCCCCGTGTAGGGGACAGTGAGAGAAGAAAAATGAGTACAATTAAAGAAGAACAGATGCAGAAAAAATAAACCAATACCTAGGACACAAGTGTAAACAAACCTGATTGTCACACGTCAATTAATTTATTTCTTTGTTTACTTTTACTGTTTCGCTGTCATTCAATGTTTCTCTTTAAAATAAAATTAGTTTTTACATAACACAAAGGCCTAATATTCATTCTTGAACATTTCAACAATTTTATCAGCCATACCAGGTACTAAAATAAAAAATCATAAATTTGAAACCCGTCAAAATGAATATCGTAAATATGGGTCATGTCAAAATAAATAAAATAACTTGTGGATTTTTTCCGAACTAACTTTCCATAAAGCAAAATTTGCAGAAAACTAATTAAATTCTGCTGATAGATGGCTAAAAGTATTAAAATAATGCATTTTCATCGTGTTCTGAGCTATTCTGAAAATTTCATATGTTTAGCTACTCGGGAAGTTGTATAAAAATCGATTGCAAGAGTTGTACTGGACGAACAAACAAACAAGAAAACATGCTAATAAAAGCGTAGTAAAATATGTATTTTTTGTTGAATAAAATAATTCAAAATTATAATATTCCCTTTGTATTAACTAATACTTATATATTACTTATACACTATTACTAATATTTCCTTTAACAAATTATAATATTTGTTTCTCCCTTCTGGAGGTATAATCTTGTACATACCTCGGGAGTAAAAATCACTTGCACCCTTGCGTTTTAACTCCCTCGGCTCGTTATGAAGTTGCTATTCTAAAAGTTTCAAATGTTTAGCTACTCGGGAAGTTAGTTAAAAATCAGCAAGATTTGTACAGTACAAACAAACAAACAAACAAACAAGAAAGCAAGCTAATAAAAACGTAGTAAAAATAACGAGTAACAAAACAAATATAATAATTATGCGAAACATAGTAATATAAAATGAAGAGAAACAATCAAGAAGGCAAAAAAATGCCACTTTATGGCAAATAAAAGAGAGCAACACAAATATTTATTTCATAATCACTTTTTGACTTTTTCACCATTGATTTTATATATTATTGGTGATATATTATAGGACAAATAAATAAAGAATGGTATGAATTGTCACGAGAAATGATCAGGAAGAAGGTGGAATAAGAAGAAATAACGGGACAACCAGGCCAGCTATGGAATTTCATAATTCCTATAACCGATATTACTGAAATAAAAATTCAAGAGAGATCCGAAATATAAAAAAAATCCTAATGCTTCATTTATCGGATTAATTATAATTCTACTACCATTCCTTTAGTTCGTAGAGCTATTTTAATTTAATTTATTTTATCGAAGTAAAAGCCGTGGGTAGACAATAAATTTGGAAAGCGATAATTCGAACATAGGAAAATGGCGTGGGTATCTACCTTATACATAAAAAATAGATTATTCAGGAAAGTTATACATTAAAAAAGATATTCTATTATCTAGTTTAATATTTATGGTTGAATAAAACCTACATTAAAACTTTTTGTAAAGGTATCTTTTTTATTTTCTCATATACTAAGTAAAAAGAGAAAGTATTGTGATGGGTGAAAAAAACTCAATTTTGATGGATTTACATTTTATAAGGTCCCCTGGGTCCAATAAAGTAGTTTTTAAAAAAGTGATGTCAGCGCAAACGCGTGAAGCCTAAACTACTGGACCGATTTTAATAAAATTTAGCTTAACATGTTTAAAAAATCGGTCAGAGACAACCCAAACAAACTCATGCAGTTAAACTTGATTTAAATTCTACAATACCTATTTAATTATTTTTTTAATACACATTTAAAAAGCTTTCCACAGGTGGTTGTTTACTTTTTGTATTCAATTTTCAATAAAATCTATTTTATATTCATCAATATCTCGTAAACTAGATTTTCCCCAGGGAAACGACTTTTATCATTAGATTCGAATTTAAATGGACTACATTTTAACTTCCTTTTATCGATTTTTTTTTACTTTTCAGACTGTCAGAGGTAAAATTTATTTCATAACTTCGCCTTAAGGTACGATTTTTCTAAACATGTACCCCAAATTTTATCAAAATCGGCCCAGTAGTTTGGGCTCCACGCGTCTGCATAGATGAAAAACAGACTTTTTTAAAAACTCACTCTTTTGGACTCAGGAGACATTAAAACGTTTAAATCCATCAAAATTTCGGGTTATCAAAATCCTTTCTCTTTATATATTTTACTAAGTATAAGAGAAAGTAAGAAATCGATTTTATAAAAAGGTTTTTAGGATTTTTATAAGGTTTTATAAAATTATTATTTTAAATCAAATTATAATTATTATTAACTACGGGAAACAGACAGAAAAAATACACTCCAGCGTCGGGATTTGAACCACGGGCCTCTATATAAGCGTTATTTCTCGGTCTAGTTCTATGTCATTAATGTTGACTTCTAAGACTTGTGAAAATTGAAAGCTTAAATTAAGGACAAGGTATCATTAACGTCAGAGAAACTCATTCTCCTGCGTAGCTTAGTTGGTAGAGCGCTATACTGGAAATATAGAGGCCCGTGGTTCAAATCCCAGCGTTGGAGTGTATTTTTCTCTGTCTGTTTCCCGTAGTTAATAATAATTATAATTTGATTTAAATTAAAATTTAATCTTTCCGTAGTATGAATACTACCAAAATCGTAAAAAAAAATATTATTTAAGGAAATTAACAAATACATATTTGACTTTCCATAGATATAATTTTTTTCGTGGTAGTCCCCATTTTACATCGCATAACATTAGTTTTTACTATTTTTTATTAATTTACCAACAATTCCTAAGATACTATCTTTTAATTAATCGTCGATAATAATTTTAGTCAGTTAATAGAGCTTAATCTATTTAACCGAGACACTAAGTGCTATAATTAAGTTATAACTCCAGAGAGTTGGAGTTGTTCTACATTATTTCTTATTAATAATTTTTGCTCCGGCCCGCATTCCATCAATAATGTTCGTAAGGAACTATACAACAACTTACTCAGATAGAGAAAGAAAGTGTGTCCGCTCTCTGATGAAGACGAAACTTACTCAGATAGAAAAATGTATCAACATGTGAGGCCGCTCTCTGAAGATGACAAGATTAATAAATTAATGAATTTAGGAAGAGGTAGATACTGAAAAAAAATTTGATAAGTACCTACTACTAATGAGTAAAAGTTACGTGCAACTCGATGACTGAAAATTCTATAAGCGATGAAAAGAAGGAAGTATGATTTAAACTTAACATGAATAGTAACTAAGGCATAACTAGGAAGTAGATAGTTCCATCTAAAGTTTAGTTACAGGTTGAAGTTTAAAATAAGTCTAGAGATATCGAAGTTTCAGATAAAGGTCTCTAGAACGGAAGGATATCAGAGGATAAGGTGTTGACTATTAACTTGAGACAACTTGTATCCATCCATACTACTGGCATTTCACTATCTCACAGAGTCATCAAACTAAACTGTCAGAGACGTTAAAACTTAATACGCTTCCTAGTTATAGAATGGAGATGGGATCTATCATATTGATGGCGTTTTAAATTTTCAGAGAGCCATCAAGATTACTGTCTACGACAATTTTCTATTTAAATTAAGATTTACTCTATTCGTTGAAATGAGAAACTCAGGTCTGTTGCCAAGCCGTTATCCCTAGGATCGTTACACAATTCCAAACTATTCTGTCTAGAATACCAGTACCAATAGACCGGCAACAAGTCCTTCAAAGAAAACCACTATGAAAATCCCATTTCTACCACTTAATCACCATCAAGTCTTACCGAGGGATTATTCCTTCTGCTTTCCATTCAAATTTCTTGGGGGAATTTCTCTCCTCCAGGGATTTTAATTCAACATTTAAATCTTTGTCTTGGTGTAAAATCCCTCGACGAGAGCTTTCAAAAATAAATCTACCCCTTTTTCTTCAATTTCAAGATGATTCGCTTTTTTTCTTTTTCAAAAAAAGAGAGAGATTAGAGGAAGGGGCTTTTAAACAATATGGATAAGAAGAATAGAAAGAAGATTTTTTTTTTTTATTTATCTCGAAAACTATTCTTAATATTCATTCAAGAATAGAAGGCAAATATTCCTAGTTTTAAAATATTAAGTTTCAAACAAAGAAAGTCAGAACTCATTCAACTAAATATTTATATTAAATTCAAATATTGTTGATATCAATGATTAAATTTAAGTCTTCGTCACTATTCCGCAGTATATTTATCAAATGATTTATTTATATACATCTAGATATACATATATAGAGTCAGACCTCCTTATAACAAACTTCTACACAACGAATATGTTTTATATCCCCACAGATTCTCCATATAAAAGTGGTTCTGTAGAACGAAAATAATATCTCTACAACGAAAAAAAATCATAGAAATAAGGATAAATATCCGACCTACAAACTTTCGGAGAATTAATATAGGCGGCGTTTTTGACTATATTATTTTCTTAGAACCATTTTTAGGAGTATTTTGCTCTAGGATTCTAATAATGTTGCGAATTAGATATCCATTAGTTTAAGTGGAATTGGAATCATCTTTGCACAATATAGAGAAATCTGTCTCAGTTTAGAATTCGTTTCGGACCTTCATAAAGCTCTTGACATTTTAATTAACTGCCGAAGCCGAGGCAGAAATGTTTCCTTTGCTGCCTTATTACATACAATATTTTATCTACTTACGTTATTTAGATAAAAAAAATGGAAGCCTAGTTAAACATATTAATAATATAATTTTGCTTTGTAATAAAAAAAAAAAAACTAAATTAAAATAATAAACAAAAATAGATGTTATGTTGTACACTGGTAAACACTGCACTTTTTCTGCCTAGGCAGGAAAATATTTCCCTGACTGTTTTTAATATTTTAATGACAAATCAGCGAAATAGTACTTTCCAGCCTGAAAACAGTTAAGTAATTTTAAATTTAGCTGCCATGAGTAGATAAAATATATATTTACATATATTTATGTAAGAGCTTACCTGTAGTTCCTTCCTTCTTCTTATTTGCCTGAAACAATAAAACAAAAAAGGCAGTTTAGTCAATTGCTTCAGACCACACATGAATCACAACAATAGTGATGAGGTTCCGACAAATCCTTTTAAAAAAGCTGTCAAACCAAGTTTGAACCTTAAAGGTTATACTAATGTTTCAACTCTAAGTGAGTGTTTTACAGGGGGAATACATTTAATTTTGTATCATAAAAAAATAAATACATTATTATTATACATATTGATAACTTTGCGTCTAATGCTCAGATTAACTTTAAAACTTCAATAAATCAAACTCGTGATTCTTAAAGACACATTTCACTAAAAAATCACTTACAAATACCACCTTTTACTATTTTAAATAAAAGGATAATACACAGATCGATGTGACTCGCACTGAAGCTTACGGACTACTTTATATATAGCAAATAGAAAGTAGTATTAAAAAAATGTCCCCACTAACGAAGAAAAAGGAAATGCGGCATCTTAGTTAAGATCTTGTAGTTATTTTGTACTATAGGTCTAAGAGACCTATAGTACAAAATAATTAATGTTTTAAGCAGCTAACTCGAGGAAACAACTAAAATAAAATGGTTTTCAATCAACCTCCTTAAAATGAAATATATGACAAAATTGAACAAAATAATTACTACATTCTTAAAAAACTTTTTAACTATATGCATCATCAATCATCATAAACAGCTTGGGTTTCCGGTAAAATCCGAGTCTCGAAGGGGTTGAAATCCGACGTTTCGCTTCCACTACTGGAAGCATCTTCAGGATATACAGACGACTGGAGAGAAAACGGCTTATTAATAACTGGTGTTCCATTGTCGGGCGGGGGATGTAATAAGTCGGGAAGTGACCGCAGCGCCGCTGCTTGCTTTCTGCTTGGCACAGGTGCTAACCAGAGGTTTCCAGGTCCGGGAGATAGTGAAACCATCCTCTCTGTTGAAGTTCTCCGGTTGTTTCTCGATCTCAATAGCCTCCCTTACCACCCTGCTGTGATATCTGTTGACTGAAGCGAGTACTCGTATCTCCTCAAACTTTATGAGATGGCCGGTTTCTCCAGAATTTTGAGCTATCGCTGATCTGTGGCCGTTGTTTTTCACTGCTCTTACGTGTTCATGAAGACGGGTTGAGATCAACATCAATTCGACATCTTGTCTCTGTTTACCAACCTGCCGATCGACGACACCGTCGCCATCATAAGAAGCAAAGGTATGTGAAGACATAGCGCAACTCATAGAATATTGTCTTAAATCCACTTACTTCTTATTCAACGGAGAATACTACAAGCCGATAAAAGGGGTGCCCATGGGTAGCCCTATGTTACCTGTAGCTGCTAATATGTTCTTGGAAGAATTCGAAGATAGAGCCCACACTTCAGCTGCTCTTTCTATTTATGTTACTAAGCTTTAAGTTTTTTATATTTTAGTTCCAAGCCGAAGGCGAGGATAGGTTAAACAAATTTACTGCAGAGGCGAAGCCGAGGCAGGAAAATGTTAATTACCTGCTAAGGTGTAACAGAAGCAGGTAATCTTGAAACGAGTCAGGAATGTTTCCTTTGCTGCATAGTTACATACAATATTTTATCTACTAACGGCAGAAAAATTACACTAATTATTATTATATTCCTTTTTAAATAGATAAAAGATTTAAAGAAATGAAAGTTGTAAAAATACAAAAGTTTGAGTCATTAAGTCAAAACAAAACAAAAGCAAAACGAATTCAGTGTTGCCACTTTAATTAATTAACAGCTGTTTTTTCTAATTTTTTTATATTTTTTTTTATCATTACTGTAAAATATCCAATTTGATTTATTATTATAATTTTTAAAGGAATTTTTAATGGAGATATAAATATTTAGCAGAATATTACGCTTAAATATATAAAATATAAAATAAATAAATATATAAAAATATAGTAAATATACAAAAATGAATAATGAGGGAGAGTTCATAACCTGCGATCTAGTAACCTATTCTTAAAATTTACCAGCCTGTTTGATATTATGCTGACACTTTGATATTTTGCTGACACTTTATAATTTTGCTGCGTGTTTTTGATATGTTACAAAATAATCAAGAAAAATTACATTTTGCAGATTGAAAACAGTACACAACAATGCATAATTTTGCGGCTGTGAGTAGATACAAATCTTTTACCACTTATTCCTGAGCTTAAAACATACATTAGATATCATTTGAACCAAAAGTACTATATATATATATATAAAAAAAAAAATTATAGTAGTGTTCCATCAAAAAAGGCATACCTATCTCGTTTTTTTTTTTTTTAAAAATAATGTATACCAATTTTCATTCAAATCGCATCAAAAATAGAAATATTAATTCTTTTTTTTTAAATTAAAAAAAACATAATTTTTCCCGCTTTTTCCATTCTACCCCCTCTTAAATGAAAATATGACAAAAGTGTACATAACAACAATTGCTGAACGCTGCAACACAACAACGCGCAATTGCTTAAAGAGCTTATCAACGATATATGTTATTTAACGTTTTTAGCCCTTACCCCTGTGAAATAAAATTTTAATTAAGATCGGAACTTAATCGTCGTGCAGTCCTAAAGATGTATCAAAGCGGTTGAAATGCTGCTCTAATAAATAATAAGTTAAAGCTTATTAATAATTTAGAACTAAGAAATTATGGCCTTCGGGAAATCTGTAAACTTGGCTTCGTTTAAAATCTGAACTCCCGAATTGCCGAAGTTATTACAGTCTGGTACTAATTTGATATTTCATAAAAATGACAGCTTACCATGACAATCAATCAAAATGAAAACAAAATAGTATTACCAAATTTCTAGTGTTTGTTTTTTGTGTCTATTTTAATAAAACAGACTATACAAGACACAAAAACAACAACACCGCACTCCTTAGGTTGCCATCACTTCTTGGTCCACCTTTAGTGTCCTATAAAGCTTAGATTGCAATTCTATAGCTGATAAAAATACTGTCCTACTACTATATTAAAAGATACATACTTCGAATAGTTTTAAGTGGAAAAGGAAGACATTTTAGGTTGACCTGCTTGTAGCTGGTTTATACATTATTAGTACATAATAAGGTCAAGTTCTCTGCAGGATACACCCATTTCTATGAAATCAATAAAGTTATAAGAAGTATTAAGGATGACTGGAATACCCATTCATAGCCATGAGTGACCCTCAACCTAGAAGTAGCCTACAACATACTATGACTTCACGACAAGAAATAGCGTCGTGCCAATTATTTTTTAAGAAATCAATATAATATGAGAGTAATATGAGTAGGTAATAAGAGTTTTAAGTTATAAAAATATAATATGAGTACAATATGAGATATATTATGAAATAAATATACTCAAGAAGGAAAAATTTCAAAGGTCTGTTGATTTTGGGCTGTCCAGTTATTAGTTGGTCCAATTATGCAAATAAAGCCTAGCAAACATTTTACTCCAGTGTATTTATAGCAACTTGTAACACTCAAATGATTTTATCTACGATTGATACGAAATATAAACATCATATCTATGTTTAGATGCGTAGAAAGTGATACTTTTCGTAGCTGTATTCATTGCGCATGCGCGTTCTTAATTCTTCTCTTTTATCCGCCCTAGTGCGGATAAAAGAGTTCTTATATAGAGATTA
The DNA here is from genome assembly GCA_951217055.1 of Gerris lacustris. Classification (NCBI taxonomy): domain Eukaryota; kingdom Metazoa; phylum Arthropoda; class Insecta; order Hemiptera; family Gerridae; genus Gerris; species Gerris lacustris. Next base: position 70,809,250 of record OX578278.1, on the reverse strand, counting down.
TTATATTTAAGAATAAAAGTCAATTCTTCACCTTATCGCACGATTAGCGAGTTCGTTTACATTTAACAAAACTAATTTGCTGTTTGTTTAATTAAAGTAACTGTTTATAACGAGTATTTAGTGAAAAACAATGAGTGATTTAAGAATAATACGCCTCCCCAAAAATTAATTCGGCACAAAATACAACTAATGAATTCAGTCATCTTTATCAAAAGAGAAATACCAACTTACATAGAGGAAGTTTATTAAATATTTATTTCTGTATTTATTATTCAAATACACAATCGTGTATAAAGTACGGTACGCAACTCGTGCAAAAACTGCATTTTGCTTTGCTCGTGTGGTTTTACAACCCTCGCTGTCGCTCGGGTGCTAACTCCACACTCGCATGGAAAATGCTACTTTCCGCAATAGACGCGTAATGTACTATTTTCTTTTTCTTCTTTTTTTCCGGGGGACTTTTTTCTTATAAAAAAAGGGACTTTTTTTTATAAAAAAAAAGTCCGAAGCAATAAGACCTCATGAGTGGATCCAAGGTTCAAACCCGGTTTAATTGTCCATCCTATAGCACCCTATCCTCGTAGCAAGCTGACAGTCCACAGAAAGTGAGCACCTTTTTTAGGGGAAGTATTCTTACTTCTTCATTTGGCAGGATGGCTAAGCCAAAGATTCTCCACCTTAGGCGTGTTAATGCAGGACAGCTGCTAATAAGATGAGAAGGGGTTTCAGACTCTTCCTCGCACACCCTGCACACTGGGCTTTCTGCTAGGCCAAACAGATGTAGATGTCGATTTGTGTCCAGTAAGAAATCCAGTCAAAAGATAACAGGGTTGTTTTTTGAGCGAGAGCAGCGATCTGGTAAGATGCTGAGATGGTTCCCGGATCATCATCTTAGATTATCGCATACCCGATGTAGTGTTCCACATTCTTTTCATATCTAGCCTCATGAATGTCCTTATGGAATGTTTCACACCACAACGTGGCACGCCAACAACTGGTTCTGGTGAAATTGGGGTCGCATTGGAACCCGTTTTAGCTAACTGGTCAGCAATCTCATTCCCCTCAATACCACAATGTCCAGGAACCTTGACAGTTGTACCTTGTTAAGTTATCCAAGAGAGTTAAGATAGCTTTTGCACTCAGCAACCAGCTTAGATGTATACCTTGGTGCTACCAGTGCTTTGATCGCTGCCTGGTTGTCAGAGTAGATTCTTATTTGTCTGTTAAGAATTTTTTTATTCAGGATAATTTGAGAACAGGCCAAAATTGCATATATCTCTGCATAAAATACAGTGGCATATTTGCCTAAGCTCACATTAAGCTCATATTGGGGTTCTGCATAGACTACTACTACTATTACAAGCATCTACTCATATTTTATTTGAGTTGAATCCATCCACAGCTCAGGATGACGTAGCAGTACATTTATGTAAAATCATAAAAATTCATCATTTTCAACTTACTTAAATAATTTATAAGACAAAACATACTGAGCTCTATACATACACACACACACACACACACACACACACATATATATATATATATATATATATATATATATATATATATATATATATATATATATATATATATATATATATATATATATATATATATATATATATATATATAATGTATGTGTGGGTGTATAATATTACAATATTTTAATTAATTTTATAAAGCCTTATTATGTTAGGAAGCTGAAAGTTTATACGAGCTTATATCCTTAGGATTATACAGAGCCCTTACTGTTGGCTTCACAATATAATATTAAATTAAATTTCATCAAGCCAAGTTTAACCTTTTTCTCACTTCTAAACTATTTGAAAAATCCTACCACATGAATATAAACAATAAAATTAAATGTAAAGTAAATATTTGTAATAAGAATATTAATAGTATCATACTAATATTGCACTAAGAATATCATTTTATTAATAGCTAATTACATTATTTTTATATAATTATAATTTATGAATATAATTACTTATTGAGTTAATAGTGATTAAAACCAAAAGAACATAACAACTTTAATCTGTATTAAGGGAATTCGTACAAATCTAAAATGATTCCATATCACAAGGCACGGCAGTGCCCCGGCCAAGTCGAGCACAGCCGTACCACCCTTTACTGGAACCATTTCAAGGCATTTTGGACCCCCCTCTATAATCTTAATAATGATCCGTAGATATGCAATAGTACATTACGCGTCTAGTGCGGAAAGTAGCATTTTACAAGCGAGTGTGGAGTTTGCACCCGAGCAACAGCGAGGGTAGTAAAACCACACGAGCAAAGCAAAATGCAGTTTTCGCACGAGTTGCGTACCGTACTTTATCTAAGATTGTTGGATTTTAATAATAAATACAGAAAAAAAAAATAAACTTCCTGTATGTAAGTTCATATTTCTCTTTTGATAAAGATGGCATTAATTTATTAGTTGTATTTTGTGCTGAATTAATTATTTCGGGGGCATATTACCCTCTTCGTTTTCGTCATAATGGCATAAATCAATAATTGTTTTTCACTAAAAACTCGATATAAACAGTTGCTTTAATTAAACAAACATCAAATTAGTTTTGTTAAATGTAAACAAACTCGCTAATCGTGCGTTAAGGTGTAGAATTCTTCTTTTTTACCGCACTAGGGCGGAAAAATAGAGGAATTATGAAACGCGCATGAGCAATGAATACAAGTATGTAATGAATCACTTTCTACGCATCTAAACAAAGATACAATGTTTATATTTTGTATCAATCGTAGATAAAATTAATTTTAAGTTAGAGTACATTACAGACTGAACCAGAAATATACATTTCACACCTCTATCTATATTGGTTTATAAGATATATGAACCTAAAGTTTTATTATTTTGCCACTGTCTCATTATAATTCTAAGCCACTTTTAGCAATCCCCATTTATAGAATATTACATTGGAATAAGTTAGGTTGACAATGATTTGACAGTATTGTTCGAGATAATTATTTAGTTCAATTTGAACACCCACCGCGTTCCATACCTTGTCTTTGTGTTTCAAACCCTTTCTTCTAAACAATTCTTATTATTCCTACTACTCTTTATTTCCTAATAGTTCTTTTATTATTTTTTTATCATTTTATTATATACTTACAAAAAAGGTGAAATCCCAACAATAACACTTAAGTAAAAAAATAAGCCAAGTCTCGAGTAAAAAGTTGTGAGATCATAGGTGTAGCCAACTTTCTCTCGTTCTAGTAAGTTCAACTAGGTCTGATTTATCCAGTACAAGTAAATGATGTGACTGTCCCCCTCTCTATTCTTTGTACCTCACAAACATTTTCTTTTCCATATTAATCTACATGCTTAAATTTAAAAACATTTTCTGACTTGGCAAATACGCAGCAAAAACTTATTAACTACAACAAATCAAATAATACATTTTTATTTTTATTTTTAGTGTCGCAGTACGAGGATACAAAATTGTATAAGACACTCCATCTAATTTTAGCCTCTTTATGCTGTGTATTTGCCAAGTCAGAAAATGTTTTTAAATTTAATCATGTAGATTAATATGAAAAAGAAAATGTTTGTGTTTGTGAGGAACAAAGAATAGAGAGGGGGAGAGTCACATAATTTGCTTTTACTAGATAAATCAGACCTAGTAGAATTTACTTGGACGAGGGAATCTTGGCTACACCTATTCACACCTTTTTACTCGAGACTTGAGACTTGGCTTATTTTTTTACCTAAGTGTTTTTGTTGGTATTTTTACTTTATTGTTCACTTAAGTTACCACAATTTGATAACTTGGTAGTTTACGAGTTGTTCTTCTAATTTAAGCACGTACTATTTTGAACATGGTCCTATTGGAATGACTTTTTTGATCTGAACCTTCTTAGAAATAACTGTTTATATCACTTGCCAAATCAGCACACATCCGGCTCAAAGGACCAACATATACTGAATACGCTATACAACAAGCTAAGGAATAAAATAATAAGTTGTTAATAAGAACGGAAATAGGTACTCTTGGTTAAAAATTAACATACATTTTTAAAAGAAACCGTAATACACTTTAATAAGAAGCGTTTAATAGCTATCATATATTTTTTTTATAGTACCTTTTTATTACAAATCTTTTCTTTTTTTTTACGTAACCCTGAAAAATGTGTACATAAGAGAAAAAAGCGGGAGGAAAGCAATATAATATGCAAACTAGATTTAAATTCTGCAATGGGTTCGTTGCGGGGTTATAGAGGTGGAACAAGGAGTATAGAACAGGAAGAGACGTAGAAGGGGTGTAAGTGAACTACCCCACGATACACCGACTCTCCAAGGGGCCAACAACTCGCCTGGGGACCCCAACCTTACCGCTACCATGCCCCGTTAGTTTTTACGACACTTTCATTCAGCTTCCTTCCGAAAAAACTCACTTTCTGTAAACAGGGGGAGGAGGAGTCTTAGTGGAATACGGCATGAGCTGTGAATTGAAATAAGGCAATCTCTGAATATATAAAATATATGAATACATTTTTTTAAAATACGGTAAAGCTTGAAAATATAATATAGCTTTCAATACCATTAAATTGAATCCTTCAGAATAAAAGTAAAAATATGCTATAAATTTATATTTTTTTAAAACAAAACCTCTTAAAATATCACTTGCATTGACATTGAAAATTAAAAACAATTTGCAAAATGTTTACCATACCAACACGTGAAGTAAAAAAAAGTAATTAAATAAAAGTTAGTAAAAAAAAACAATGCGATTTCTTCAATTCTTGATCAATAATTATGTACCTATTTTGCGGTAATAAAATATCAATTCTTTTGAAAATATATAATATAAATATTAATATCGTCAACTGTTAAAGGTTCAATATGGAGAATAGAAACTTAATACTGTAATGGGGAAATAGTCAAAATATGTCATGACAATTTAATGTATGCTAATAGCGGAAGAAGCCTTAATAGTACAAAACTGCATTTTATTTTCATTCGTTACTTCTTTGAAGTTCTAGGGTTTTACGTTGGTGACAATGTCTCGTCACACTCAGTGTTGGGTGCATCTTTCAATCGAGGATTGGATTTGGTGTTATATATTATATCTTGTAGTGGCACTTTATTTTAATTTATTATAATCGTTCCTATTATATAAAACTGTGCATACATGCTGTTCAAATCGTTGATTAATAAAGCATTTATTGAGTCCAACAATAATTAACAATTTGTTATTAGATCTTATTCAGGATTTCTTTGATGACAAAATTGTGGTTAGGAGTTAAGTTAATCACAATCCCATTAACTAATTATTATAATCTGATATAATACAATTAATATCTGATGTATTATTATTAATTTGATGCTCAATTCATTAGCATACTAATAGACTAGTTTCGACATCAATTAGGAATCAGTTACTCGTAGATTAATCATTACAAATATGTAACGCTAATATGTTGTTATTACATTATTGATGTTTGTGAATTCAAATATCATGCTAATCATCTTATGGAGTTGCATAAATGTCATAGGATTCTAACACCTTTTCGCACTTTAGCAGGGGTAGTAACAATTTCAGTTGCATCTCAAGCAATCTCTTGTCAAATGAGACATGCATCAAAATGTAGCTTCATCTTGTTAAAGAGATACTTCAATTTAAAATTCTTTGAATCCTGCGCTTACTTTTAAAGTAACGATCCCGCTAGATAGCATGTTCAGAATATAGGTCCTGCCAGGAGCGGCGACCTAGAGGGGGCACCAAAATTACGATTTAATTTTTGTCATTTCTATTTTTATTATTTTCAATTCATTGCGGTAGGTTATTTTTGAAAATATGAATACATTCTATGAATTTATCCCTTCAAAAAACTACCCAAGCCCCATTGAAAAAATACCTATGGTTCCTGCGCCTTTAGTCCTACAGGTATCAGTAAGGGCGCCGAGAATCGCAAAAAAATTGGAATAACTGTAAATTATCCCATTAATTAAATATACAATATAATATTTTCGCAACTTGCAATTATAGCTTTCAATTTACCTATTAATTAAAAACATATTCGTATTGTAGCGTATAATGTAGAAACTAGATAATTTTGTGAGTAGATAGATAAGTTATAAGTCCAGTCAAATTTTACATATTAATAAACAGGTCAAGTGTGTGCTAGTCAGCACATAGCGATGGTCCATAGGCCACACTGTATAGTTTAAGTAGTACCCTATTAATGGTGTTTTTAAAATGCAAAAAAGCTTACTTTGAACTATCCTATGGGTCTGATATTTTGTCAAAAAAAATTTTTTCGAAATTTCCAAAAAGTAATCTTTACTTTTGGTCGAAGAATGTTCAGGATTTTTTTCAGATATTTTGCACTTTACATACGCGAGATAGGGGGGGGGGGGGGGGGGGGGGGCACACGTTTCACACCCACTTCAAACTTGCCTACGCTCGCCCTATCAAAGTTATAACCAAAGAATTATATATTGTTGTAATTGTAATCAGCTCGACGTACCCTTTCATATGATACCCCTCACGATGATGAAAAAAAAAAAATTAACCCTTACCTAAGTTTTTTTACTCTAATTTTTTTTTTAAAAATATTTTTTTTAAGTTGCTATATTTTTAACATGTGTGGGTAGTGGGTAGGAACAAGACATATACATGCCAAATTTCAAAGTGAACATACGAAAGGTGTAGCCGTGAGAGGAGTCGACGGACGGACGGACAGATAGACACACGCAGGAAAATATAAGGGTTCTTGGTTTTGCCTACGGCCCCTAAAAAAAAATGTGTGCAAGAAATAATGTGATGGCGCAAAATTTTGAATTACAGAGTGTGATAGATGTACACGTTTTTGTGTCACTTGAGTCCTAAAGAGTGGTATAAAAGAAATGTCTGCGACTGTCTTCTGTAGTTTGTGCAGACTAAACTCTTGGGCCAATTTCAATGATATTCAGATACATGTTCAGAAAAATCATACCCTAAGACGAAATCGAGAAATAAAGACACAAAAACCCAATAAACTTTTCCAGGGGAGGATTTTTTTCTTTGTCTCGAGGTTGTTGAAGATGGTTTGAAATCGGTTCAGGGTAGTTGGAGATTGTTCGAGGGCGTTGGTGTGGCTCAAACCAACTTCAACCTTCTTGAACCACCTCCAAACATCTTCAATCCCCTCGAGACTAAATTTGTTTTCCAGTTTTTGAGTTAGAGAACCACCTCGAATCGTCTATAACCATCTCAAACCATCATTTGCATTTTTGCATTATTCTGGTAGCTAAAGTAGAATCAAATACACAATACTTCTAAGGGAGTGGTACGAGACTAGAAATATTTACAAAATATTTCTCTTTTCTACACCGATAAGTGTAAATTTTCACGTCTCATTTTATTTTACATATCTATGGAAAATTGGCTTAGTCGACAGGAAACTCGTACAAGTAACTTGTTGATATTCTCAAAGGGACGTGTAGCTCAAGGAAAGGGCGTTTATTCGAGTTTTTTCTGCGGAGGAGACAAAGGGGTTAGGGTGGTAGCAAAGGTGAAGATGAGGCAAGCCGATGCCGAGCCAAGGCGAAGGGCATTGAAGTAACTCCATCTCTTTTCTTTAGATGACAGAAACTTAGCTCTACTAGCCCCATTTGCCCTTATGGTCACGTAGCCCGGTCACAGTAGCTTCCTCACGTTTCCCCGACCCTTCTCCCTTTATCTTTATAACATCCTTGGGCTCCCAAGTCGAGACCTATCTTGGTCTTGCAAACCACGTCTTCACGCAAATACCATCTTCCTCCGAAGGTCCCTTCCCCTCTTCACCATTCACTTATTTCCGTCGTAGAAATAAGAATAATCATTGGGTTCAATCCTTTAGATTCCTATTGGATAAAAGGCGGCAAAGGAAATAGAGTCCAAAAAGACCTTATCAAAATAGATATATTTAAATTAAATGATAAGAAAGTCAAACAGAAGCATTATTATGTTAATGCTTATCTCAACAAATACAAAATAAAAATCCTATTACGATCTTGCTTCCACATACCAATCTAACCTTTCACTGTTTTGCTTTTAATTACCTATATACTTGCTTTCTTAAACTATTTTAGCTGCATGCAGTTCAACAGTTAAGCTTGTTATCCTTTATCTTTTAAATTCTTAAAAGGATATCAAAACAAAACAAGTAAGGCACGCTTCACGTAAGTATGTGAGGCGATAATCGGCAGTTTCTGTACGATTAAGTTAAAATTATTAAGTATGAAATTTTAATAGTTGCATATTCTTTTTCTACACTTTAAGACCTTTAAATTTATGTATAACATGTCATGGTGACTACAAACTTTTTTTAAATCGCCCGCCATGTTGGCGGCCATCTTGGAAATATTAAGTGTGAAAACACTAAAAATTGTTCAGTTGTCACAAATGCCGAGATGCACCTGTGTGCCGAATTTCATGTTCCTAGCTATAGAATTTTATGAATTATGAAACATGCCAACGGACAGACAGAGCCGTTATAATATAAGGTTTCTTTTCGTACAGAAACCTAAACACTAACTACTACTACTACATAATAGGTATTTACATAATATTTTTACTATCTAGTTTTGTAAAATGCAGTAACCGGATAGTTCACAAAAAAAAAAAAATACATTAATAGTTGCTTATAAAATTATATTCAAACAAGTAAGGCGCGCTTCACGTAAATACGTGAGGCGATAATCCCCGGTTTCTGTACGATTAAGTTAAAATTATTATGTGTAAACTTTTAATAGTTGCATATTATTTTTCTACACTTCAAGGCCTTAAAATTGATGTATAACATGTCATGGTGACTAAAAACTTTTTTTTGATTGCCCGCCATCTGGAAAATATTAAGTGTGAAAACTCCAAAAAGTGCACAGTTGTCTCAAATGCCGAGATGCACCTGTGCGCCAAATTTCATGTTCATAGCTATAGTAGTTTATGAATTGAAACAAGCCAACGGACAGACAGACAGACAGACTGACAGACAAACAGAGCCGTTATATAAGGTTTCTTTTCGTACTTCGTACAGCAACCTAAAATCGAAAACTGGCTTGATAAGACACAGTACAATCAAGGATAATTAAATTTTACCACAAACACCGCTATAAATGAAAATCATAAAGAAGAAATTATATACATGATCCAATTTACGAGTAGTTACAGATTGATTTTTTACTTCTCCATGATAAAAATATTACAATATTTTAAAATATTCAAGGTAAATATTTAAACCCTTGTGCGAGTAAAATTTTATTTCCATCAATAGTTTCAGATTATGAGACACTATTAATTATAAGTGACAAGGGCACTTACAAATTTAGTTAAGTGAAGCTATATTATACATATTAGGCTACAAAGAAAGCATTAAAACTTTACTAATAACAAACACATGACAAAGCTGATTGTAACAGTAAATTGAATTTCCATTGACTTGTTGGTAAGTTTATTCTAGCGCTGAGTGCTTTGAGAGCTTGCTGGACACTTGGCCTAACTTGCCTAAGCCTTCCTTAGGCTTTGGCACTAACACACGCTGGCCAACATTAGACCCTTAACAAGATAACTTAGTTATAATGGATTCTAGTATGTTCTCAAATTCTAACAGAATTTACCTACAACTCAGAGCAGAACTACTTCGTTAAAGTGTACCAACATTTGTTTTAACCAGGGAATTAATATTCTATATTAATTTATATACGTTTAGAATTAATTAATTTCTAGTCATGAAGTTTACAAACAGTATTATAAACTGTATAAAGTCATTAGGGTTAAAAATGTTAGCCCCTGATAGTTCAAGGGGGCGATTTGTAAATCTTAAATTCCTAAACCTTAGATTGTAAATGGATTAGATTAGAAATGCTTTAAGTTAAGTCCCTTAACAAAAGGGAGGTTATCCGATTAATAAAGCGGAGAAAATATATAGTTTTTGGTTGTTGATTTTTAGATGACTGTCCTTTTGTAATTTTCCTTGTGTGTGTTAACTAAAAATCAAAAATATAGGTACTCGTACATATTATTATAAAAATTAAAATTGGGTGTTTTTTATTTCTTATTTTTATTTGAGTGAAGATTAACGGAGTCCTCTAATAAATATATACATAAATGTGTGTGTGTGCATCGTATTCATCGAAATAACGGTATTTAAGAAAATAATGTAGTAAGGGTGTTTATGGGGTCACTGATTACGAATTTCAAATAACAAAATGGAGGAAAATAACTCAAATTTTACATGAAATTCGAGATAAGTATACGTAAATTAAAAACTATAAAAGGTTTGTTTTAGGTTGGTGAAAATGACTCCAAGGTGAAAACTCTTAAACCGCATCACTCTTCCCACCAAACAGAAAACAGGGAATGATCCAATCCTTAGAATATATGTCGATTTTTGTACGTACAGTCGCACCTTTCTAAAATATTTTAAAAAACTGTTTCGAAAAAGGTACCATTTTAATTTTTTTGATAGGGTTTGGCATTCTGGGGTGCTTTGGAAACTCAAAGGCATCCTTTCCTCCACATAATATTACCTCATACTTATGTCCTTTCTAACTAATAGCCATTTCTTTAGTCCAAGATTAGGATTCCCTTTTTCATCCGTCTGCCCTGTAAGTGCTGGAGTACCTCAAGGCAGTATTCTAGGACCTCTCTTGATTTCCTTTTACACTCAAGACAACCCTTAAAATTCTACCCCCGTCTTTGCCACCTTAACAGATGACAAGGAAATCCTATCTGTTCACCTCAAACTGCATCCAACATTACCCAAAGTCACCTTCTCCATCTGGAACCTTTGTTGAGGAAATGGGAGAAACGAATTTAAGAACAGAAAAGTGTACAGTACACGTCACTTTTACTCTTCGCCATAGCATCTTCCCTCCAGTCATTCTTAACCAAGCCCTCATTCCTTAATCCAAGACGGTTTGTTACCTTCAACATGACGACCTCAATGTCCCATTCGTTCAAGACCTAACCATATCTCGATACCAAATATTTCTCTGACTCCTTATTCTAAAGTTTAACTCCTTTCCTCCCAATCCATCCCAGATAACCTACCTCACCGGCTGAGGAGGCAGTGGCCAAGAGGTTTACTAAACATGTGATCATTATTAACAATTATAATATTAAATAATTAATCATAAGACGTATTATTCTCACAATTTCTTATTTTTATTATATATTTATTATTATTATTGTTCACGCCGAAAGGAGTAGTCATACTACAGATGGACTATTTCTTTTCTCAAGTAATTCACTGTCCAATAAAAAACAAAAAAAAGAACAAAGCAATGTATTATTATCGCTTATAACATTTTTTAAATTATGAAGTTGTGTATTTGATAAAACAAAATGTATAAAGAAAAACCCCTGTGAAAGCGTACAAAAGTAATAATTTTTACCAATTTTTATGCATTGTTCTGAACATTTTATTAATCTATTAATTACTTTTGTAATTTATTTTCACTTAGGGTGTTTTAATGGTTTTTTCATTATTCATTTTAATTATAAGTTTTGAATTTTATTTGTTTTAGGACATATGAACCAAAAACAAAAACTTAATAACAACGAGCAATTTTTTAAAAAAAAATTAGTGTTATAAGAAATCTGTTTTAAAATTATTATTATAATTATTTTTTTAAACACGAAAAGTAGGAGGTTGTAATTTTTTATCTGTCTTAAAACTTAAAATAATTTAATAAATGAAGCAAACGACTTTTTACCATAAACTTTACCCGAGAGAGAAATAAGTTTCCACGCTTCACGACCGAGCATGGAAGATGCCTAGATGTAATTTATATAAAAAAATAAAGTTTTCTAAGATCGATTGTGTTAATTATAAAACTTAGCTCTAACATAACGGGTTGAATATTAATAAAATTTAATGGGTTTTCAGCAGTTTACTCATTAAACCAATTACAAAAATTTATAATTCTGTCAATATTTAACACTCGCTTTTGACATCCTTCTACAGTGTCGATATTGCACAATTTTGATACATATAAGTAAAAAAGATGCGAAAAACGTGTTTTTTTACTATTTCTTGAGGTGATTAGACTACTTAATATATAGAGAATATATAAATGTATATGACAATATTTAATTCGTTTATTTGCTGTAATTCATACTAATTTACAATAAGTTTCGCAGTAGGAAATATTATTATTGGGTCCCCGGTAGTTCATGGCTACCACATTTGCCTATCATGCAGGAGGTCTCGGGTTCGATTCCAGACTCCGGCAAGGGGCCCCTCGCTTGGTGTTCATCCAGCATAGCGTAGTAGCGTCGATCCGGTCACAATACAGATGATGATCGATGAACCCCGTGTCATCGATTACATATATATAGTTGAACTAGCCTGGCTAGTACCTGACTCATGCTAGGTATTAGTGGCTATATTTCCTATTAACATGTAGGCCAAGCAATGATATGCCTAAAACAATGATATGCCAAAAATGATATGCCTAAATAGTTTTGTTTCCAAAGCCTTCTAGGAATAGAATCAGGACGATATTATAAATCATTCATTCCATTTCTAAGAATATAATACCTACTCTCCAAATCGTAGTTTGGAGTATATTGCATATTATATATTTATATAAAAAAAAAGCCAATCGAAACTAAGTAATTTAATAATAAATAATAATGCTAAAAATAATGTATAATAAATGGGAAAATAAACGCAGTCAAAACCAATTAGACTGGGAAGTCATTGAGCAATCCTCAACCAGCGTGGCAGTGGGTTTTGTCACTAAATATTTACGTAGTCAAGCTAATTTTTTTTAGGTTTTTTCAAAAAAAAATTTTATATAAAATTGTTAATTAAACTTTAACTTAATTAAACTTTGGTTCTAAGCCTACTAAATCCACAACATATTAGCGCTCACCTCTGAAAAAAATAACCTATTTCGTTTAGCCAACTTAGCACCTATAAAGTCGGTCTGGTGGCGACAGACACATATACTTCCACACATACATACACGAAATAAGTTAGGGCCGGATTCGGTGATTCGGAATGTATGAAATAATAAAATATCCAAAATATTTTTAATTCTGACTAATGTACAGACATAACTTTAATTATATATATATATATATATATATATATATATATATATATATATATATATATATATATATATATATATATATATATATATATATAAGCAATTTGGCAGGCCCAAGCTAATCACACACTATTGTGCCAAATGTTATATTATTATTAAATAATATGTCAATAACTTTATTTGAGTTGTGTTTCCACTGTCAACGAGATAGTTAGATTATATAAATTGTACATGATTTAAATATAATATATGATGACAGACCCTAAGTTTAATATGAGATAGCCGAGTCGAATAACTATGAGTCACAGAGGTTTGTCGATAAACTAACTCAAGCCTAATATAACTGATATTAAACCATGTAGAGGTCAGGCTGCCCTTTAAACCATACTAACCAATGTACAGCTATCAAATACTTCAATCTCTCTGACTTAAGTTCAAACTAATTTGAATATATTACCAACAATACATACACGTATGTATTAAAATGGCTTTAAATCTCTCAATAACGTCTAAACTAAATAAAAATTTGCTCCTACATCCAATGGAAGTAAATCATACAGAATAAAATATGAATGAACAACATTTAAACATACTATTCAAATAAAGTAATATTATAAAAATGTAAACTAAGTTATTTTATATTGATGTAGTTATTATAGTTTTCCCATCAGCAAAATTAAAGCTCCTCCTAAGTTGCCTTCAAACGGAATATGTAAATAATTTTCAAATGTAATCCACTACAATCACAATCCATTTAACTTCCATACATTGTTTAATTTCTAAAGAAATTGGAACTATTGTGAAATAGTATAAAACTTTCTTAAACTGCTTGAAATTAACTATTTGTAAAGGCCAATATAAAGAAGCACGTTTTAGTTTAATTGGAACAAGTGGGAAAAAATAAAACGAAGGGCTAAAGAGCAGGAAACCCTTTCTCAATAAGATTCTTTAAAAAGATTAAGCTACGCTTTCAATCCAAATGAAATACATTGTTGTCAAATTGCATACATCTGTTGCAAACAAACAACAAACTTCTTGTTGATACTGAAGTCGATGTCTCTATGTTCCCAGCCAGTCTTCTACATAAACGTACTCAATTCAAGCTTGAGGCTGCAAATGAAAACCTACGTCGAGAAATAGTTATCACTTAACCTCGGACATGGTTGAACTTTTAAGTGGCCATTTATTTTCATCACGGTAGAAAAACCGATCATCGGCGCTGATTTTCTACGAAAGTTAAATCTCCTTCAGATCATACAAGGGATAAGCTTATCGGCGGTGAAACAAAGTTGTCCGTGAACTGTGAACGCACTCGTAAAGCGGACTAACTCACACACCTGTGTTACAGTAGTAGTTCGTAAATACGATTTCACGGAGCTTCTATCAAAATGCCCGGATATAACTCGGCCATCCCCTTTCACTGGCGAAACTAAACAAAAAACTAGACACCTCATCATTACAACTAGTCCAACTATATTTACAGGGCCGAGACAACTGACAGCTTAAAATTGCTAAAGAAGAGTTCCGAATAATTAGGAATATGTCGACCTTCTAAATGTCCTTGGAGGTCCGTTAAACACGGTCCTTAAAAAAAATGTGTCCTAGATCCTAGAGGCCGTGCTAAGATTAACGTCGGTTAAATTAAGTCACCGTACCCTACCACTATTTCATGACTTTAATCACTATACAGGCAACGCACCTGAGCAACTTTCATCTCGCCAGGTTTTTAAAAATGTGTGTTTTAAAAAAGGTTCTTAACATATTTTTGTGAGGGAATGAAACCATCCACTGCCCCCGCTTACGAAGGTCTCTACTTAGTCATCGACCAAAGGGATATAAGATATTCTACATTACAAGAAACGGGAACACAGAGACTAAAAGCATCGACAGTCTCAAACTAGCACAACAATTCGATACTGCAGAACTTCGGACACTCCATTTCCGAGTAGGGGAGTAGCTGTGGCGCCCTCATCTCCGACAATTTTTATATCATTGTTATTATTTCCCTCTATTTGTTATTCTTCATAGCTATAGTCAAAAGTTCAACATTCATTTTAACCGTCTTCGTATATTTAATATTAAATGAAAATATGAGTGACAACTCTGGAATTCAAAATAGGTCCAAGCAACCACACTTGTAATTACCTTGTGCCATTCGATCAATAATAGAACGCGAAGAAGGTACGTGCCACACTAATTGACTCATTATTTTCGACATGAGAAAGTAAAAAGTGCGTAGATAGTATTTAATCACTTAATTGTTATTTTTGTTTGTTGTTGTTTTTTCATGTACATATATTTAACAAAATTTATCGTTATCAAAACTTTGTAGATAAGAATGTTGTTGAGTAAGTTTTGAAAATTTATATTTTTGTTAAAAGAAACAGTTGATGGGTTTATATTAAGTTGGATTCATTAAAAAGGTTTTTATAGGATAAAAAGGGCCAAACATTGCGAAGCAGGAGAGTTAGTCAGTCTAAGTAACAAGGCACTGCGTGTAGGGAGTCCTGCCTCGGGCGCTTCGTTAGACTTGCCGTACAACATGCCTCAAACCTCGTCTCACAACAATTCCTTCAATTTTCCTGCTTTTCAGCGCATTTCTCTCTGTAACTCTGGGCTCCTTCGACCTCTTGTACTGTTTATTGAATCGAGCTTTCCTCGTGACCTTTAAGAAAAAGTTCTCTACTCCATACTACTCAAATTTATGTCGTTCCTTCTTCCCCCTCTCTCCTCTATTCCTTCAATTATTATTCTTGTACAAAATATATTTATAAATACACACACATACGTGTGTATATATATATATATATATATATATATATATATATATATATATATATATATATATATATATATATATGTGTGTGTGTGTATATATATATATACACCCACACACACACACATGTGTAGTACTTTTAAAAGAAACTAGAAAAAAGAATTGGAAATTTAAATAATTTTCTAGAATAATAATCAAAGAAAAATTGTTTAATATAAATTATACAATACGAATATATTTATTCCAACAAAATACATTTTTAAATTGAAACGTTTATTTAAATTAAATTAATTAATTTAATATAATCTTGGAATAAAAAACATTTAATATAAAAATATATATTCCTTTGAAATTTTAGCATCAGCCCTTTGATGGCCTTAATCCCTTTACGGGCTGATGCGCCAAAGACTTGGGTTTTTATTTTTTGTGTATTATTTTAATATAAAATTATGTTTTTAATTTGAATACGACATTATCTTCTTTAGTAACATTTAGTTTAACTGTCCTAACTAAAGAAATAAAACTGTATTACTTTTAATAATTTATAAAGAAGTCTATGCACTTATTTCTTTTATTATCCTTATATAAATAAGTTGGATTAGAGTATTGTAATTACTTTCTAAATACACAGAATGAATTATTGGTTAATATTTATAAATAGATTGGTAATTATTGGTTCCACCATATTACCTGAGAACATCCAAAAAATATTAAAATTAAATAGTAATAAAATTCTCTGTCAATTAGTGAGGCACTTATTTTCTCATTTGGAAAAATTTAATGATTTTATGCTTTTAAACCCTATTAGTATTATTTATTATGATTTATTTTATTTTTCCTCCGTTTTTTAAATCTGTCAAAATTGTTTTGATTCTTTACATAAATTTAAGTATCAATTTAGCAAAAGTTTAAGAACGCAAACCGTTCAAATTAATCTAGGGCTATCAACGGGTTACTTTCGATAAACTATAAAAGTTTCATACAAGTACTTTTGAAGCTATAGGTATAAATAAATCTATGTTTGTGCGCATGTGGAAGAGAAATAAATTGGCGTAGAAGGTTGAAACTTATAAGGGACGAGTCGTTTTTAGACAGACAGACACGAAACCAAAAAATGTTCCCTGGTGTCTGCAACGGATTTCTGTCTTAGAATTGTTGAAATCGGAGACCTAAAAATTTTACGTTCTTCGGAACGATCACATAGCTTCCGTTACCTTCGCTAAGCTCGAAAGCAAAATAATATTATTAAAATAACAAATATTCTAATTATATTAAATATAATTTGAATTAATCTAGTGATCTAAGAATTGAAGATGAAATATGATATAATACTTAGTTTTAATGTAAATGTTTACTAAATTAATGAAGCAGCAACACTTAAATGGTCTTACTAAGTGGCACACTTAGCTGGTGGATGGAGCTTATAGTCTCACTTGTGAGTGTTTTTAAATGATAAAAGAAAAGCTATTTATTAAAATTTATTTATATAGTGTGACTATACTTAATAAACTAAAACTAAAAATTATGTAATAGACTTATTTTGCTAATTAATAATATGATATTATAATTTGGTATTATTATTAAACATATTTATATTTTAATTTTTAAGTTCACAAGTCGATTTTTCAAAAATGGTTGCAAATATAGAAACGAAATTCATTGGATATGGTTGTCTTATGAGGTATAATTGGTGCATTTTTCGATTTTTTGGAACTTCTGGTGACTCACAATGAGATAATTACGTAATGTATGATGAAATTTATGATTTTCCGGGCGTCACAACTACATGTAAGGAATGATTTTTGTACTAAGTTTCAATTCTCTAGCTAAAAAACTGTGGGAGTTATGCGTGACACAGACAGACAGACATCCAGCCACTGAAATGATCTTAAAAACACCCAAAACTCCGTTGAAATCTTGGTTTCAGAATTTTTTTTGGTGAAAACAATACTTTTCCTTTAAAGGTAAATAAAAGTAAATTAATTTTTATAAATAGAATTGAGAAATCCGATATGAAAGACTGAGAATTATATAGCAGAGAATTTCAATAGAAAAGATAGGATTACCTTTACCAGAAAGAGGAAACCTTAGGTCAATTCAAGACAAGATAAAAAAGGGAGAACTTGCTCCTTGAATAATTATCTAAGAATCTACCCAAATTCAAGCAAGAATATTCTAAGTTTATGTCACATAACCTTGGAGCTACAAAACTTTAGAAATCTCTTTGGTTGCTAACAGGCTTTGTATCAGTTTACAGAAGAACTTAATTAAAATTAGGATGCTCATTATCTGTAGTAACCACCTTACGGTATGAAATTTTTATCATGGTATGAAATTTAATTAGAAGGTTAAAAAATTTCATCATTATGCATTATTACTTTCTCCTATAAAGAAAAAGTATTGGGATAGCACGAAAATTCGATTCTGAGATTTTGATGGATTTACACGATTTGAGTCCAAAAAAGTGGTTTTTACAAAATATCTGGCTGTGGTCTGTGCGTGGAGCCAAAACTACTGGGTCAATTTCAACGAAATTTGGCATACTTGTTCAAAAAAATTATATACCCTGAGGTGAAATCGAATAATGAATTTTAGCTTCAAATTTGGGGGCTACTCCCCCAAAAACTTTAAAAAAACAAGTTTTCTCGAAAACGGTTCTGACGCTTTTTATTAAAAAGTTCTAAAATGTAGTCCATTCAATTACGAATCTAACGATATACCGGGTTCGATTCTCCATCGAGGAGAAGTTATTTTTTATGATAAATTGTTTTTTTAACGACAAATTATGATAAAATGTTCAATAATAATTAAATGTACCTTCAAAAATTCGAAAATTAATAAATTAAAAACACTGGGCTAAATAATTATGAACTCGTGTATGAGGAAGTTTGTCTGAGTGGTCTCAGACCGATTTTATATTAAAGGGAAAAGATCTTTATAAAAATGATCTATTAAAAGTCCAATAAAATACACTACGACAAATATTACAATACCCTAGTTTGAATACTTGCGGAAGCTTTCGAACATTAATAATAAATGTAGATTACTAAGAATAATGTATAAAATAAATTAAATAGAAATTGATTTGAATATTTATTGCCATTTCACAATGACCAAGGGAAATAAATTAATTTTAATAAATTGATTGATTGCATTTTATCTATTGGTGGAAGGAAAATTAATGCTTGTCATCTTTAAATATTAATAAAACATATTGCTTAGCTAGTATACGTTATAGCTTTTTACTTTTTCATATATGTAGTATATATAAAGAGAGAAATAATTGTTATGGTACAAAAATTTGTTTTTAAGATTTTGATAGATATAGATTTACACTTATTCATTTCCAAAAAAGATTCCAGATTCCAAAAAAGTGGATTAAAAATAAAAATTTGGATGTGATGTTGTCTGTCGTTTGTTATCAGTAGTCTGTGCAAACACGTGGAGCGTAATCTACTTTTATAAAAAATGTTATACATACTCAGGAAAATCATGCCCTGATATTAACTTAGAGAAGAGAGGAAACCTTATGTCAATTCAAGACAAGATACAAAAAGGTAGAGCCTGCTCCTTGAAAAATTATCTTAGTATCTACCCAAATTCAAGCAAAAATATTTTAATATGAGAGATGAGCTCTAGCTCTAAAGATAGGTATCCAAAAAAAACGTAAAATTTTCTTGAAAATCGAAAGCAATCACCTGTTGATCATTTTAAATATATTTAATAATAAATTAATTCACTAACGATATTAAGAGATTTAAATTTGGTATCACTTAATTTATGAGGAAGTTTTTGTTGGAGTTTGCCGTACCAATTATATTTTATTTTATTTTTTATTGTTGCAATAATAGCATAGTTAAATATGAACCGTAAAATTGAGGTTAACAATATTAGTTCAACTAGATTATAAAGGTTTATTTAGATGAAAAGAGGTAGTGTATGTTAATGGTATTAGTTGAATTTGTAAAGGAGAGGAAAGCTTGAAAATGTAAGAATGTGTGGACTTCAATCTTAACTGCGTTACCCGTCTATCTTTCAAGCCTGCAGCCGACCTTTTCCTCCATTTCCTCAGGCAATAAAGAGGCAAAGAGGAAAAAAAGGGTGAAGAACTGCGGCGGACTTACACTGATATACTTCACAGTGTGAAATTCCACGGTTGGAAGTTTAATACCGCTTTACCTGTCCTTAGACCATCTTTGACGTCACTAAAAAAAAACCCACTGGTAATAACATCACGGCCGGTTGTTAAGGGAGGGAAAACCACGCTGTTTCATAGAGTGAAGGAAAAGACGTTGAGACCAAGGCAAGAATAAAAAAAAAAAACAGATTGGAGGTGGTGAAAGCAAGAGTTTTATGAGAGGCTATAACACGTAAGAAAAGGTGTTATAGCCTTGCTTAGAACTACGCTCCAAACCAACACTCTAATCCTTATAAAGCTTGCATTTACCTCCTACCTTTATCATCTACCTCGATATTTCTGTAGCACTTAAACAGACAAATTTATCTACTACCTTCTCATTGTGTCGTGCATTTGTCAAATGCCAAGAAAATTTGGAAGTTTTAGCTATCTGAACTTCTACTGTAATATACCATAAATTATAAATTATAAATGAGTGGAAGGAAAACTCAAATAAACATATGAAGCTATAAAATATACATAAAACAACACCGGGTATTTTCATTCTCTAAATTCATCACTATAATTAAATAAACTGAAAAGATCTCTTAACCCGTTATATAAAAATTAAATTCCATTTAATTTTCATTTTCGTATAAAATTAAACTATATATTAACCCACTCATTTTATAATTATTTAGACTGAGAGTCTCCAAACTACGGCCCGCTGGCCAACAACCAGCCACCTGCGAGCATCGCCAATCCGGCCCTATCCGCCTTAGTTTATTTTGATTACATTGTAAAATGTACAATGTAAGTAAATCAAACAAAATAATAATTAGATGTTTTCATTTAACGTTCAATTAAGGAACACAATAACTGACTAATGTAATTGATCATTTTACCGGTTTTCAATTAAATAAGATTTATCTTAAAAACGTATAATAAGTGATTGACATAGGATACAGGTAATTCACATAACTAAATTAAACATTATTATAAATGAGATTATGTAACTGCAACTTTCCAATAACAATTATTTGCAGTTGTAGATAAAGTTTGCTAGAGGAGATTATCAACAGCGACTGCATTTGCTAAATATTTTTTGTAGGTTTATTTAATTTTGAAGTATGTTTCTTTTTCATCACATATATAAGTAATGCCGAAAGCGGAAAAGAAGCAAATGTATGCAACTGATCAAACGGGGTGAGTGCAACACTTATGAAATTCCAGAATTTATGACCACATTTTGTTCTGTAAAAACATTGCTACAATACAAATCAATCATTTCCATTTGAACATTCTGGGGCAAGGAACACCACATCGGCGTTAAAAGGATTCTGTATAATCTTGATATCGTTTGCAATTGCATCAAACTATGAAAAACGAGACTCGACATTTATTTTTAAAGCATCCAACGCTTCAACTGCAAACTCCAATCTCAGTATGCTGACTGCTGACTGAATGATTGGTATGTATTTAAAATGCATGAAACATTTTTTGTTCAACTGAGATTGAAACGAAACAATTTTTTGTCGAAAGGACTAAATATGAGTGTATAAATCAAGCAAAAGTTGGTTTTCTCCTTGTACTTCTTTTTAAGGTCATCTATATGTTTAGTTAAATTTGTATGAAATTATAACTTCAAACTATCTCACCCAGAGGACGATCATTCAACAAAATTTCGATTATTGCTCGAAGCTCAAAAAATCACTTTAACATTTTCCGCAGCTAAGCCAGTTTACTTCCGTATATAATTGTAAGTATTTTCTCCAGTCAATAAACACCCATCCTTCAATAAAGTCCATCTTCAATAAACTCGCGAGTTTGTTTTATGGAGCGTTCATAGTGCACCGCTTCCTGCTTTATCGCTTAAACTTCGGCAATTGCAAACATCGATTGTAAACCCGCGAAATTATAGCTGGTACACTATGACCACCCTAATTTGGTTTCATTAGAGCTTCTACCCACTCGCCTGCCGCGATAAAGCGGGAAGCAGTGCACTATGTTCGCTCCTTAATAATATAAACGAACGGACCAGGGTTCATCCTAGCCCTGTGCCATAGATATTTCACTCACCGGCTAGTCCCAATACGAAAATCTGCGCATAATTCAAAACTACACTACGCTGGTAGGACGTGCCAGCTATAGGTCTTGGCCATTGGGACTTGCTACCCTTGGACTGGGACTTAAAAGAGCCAGTGTGGCCTTTATGCTAAAAGTTTGGAGACCACTAATTTAAACTAAAATATATGAGCTTTGATTCATTAGGTGATACGGTTTAAAGTCAAGAAACATAACTAAAATATGATCTGAATAATAAAATAAGCCTTTACAATAAACACTTCAGGCGGGTAAAAAAGTAAACTAATGCAGTATTAAGCTAATATATTATTCACAACTAAAGTAGTAGAAACCGATATCTTTTTGAATGCAAATTGATCCCCGAGAAATTTAATAAAATAAGTCTGCCAATTAGTGGGGCGTAGCTTCTTGGCGTCCTATCGTGTACTTGAATGGTGTTATACGACCTATTTATTGCCTTAATTGTTTTTATCCTTCCACCTACATAACTCTGTCAATTTTTTTTTTTTTTTTTTTCATGAATAGAAGTATATATTTTATTTTATTTAATGTGCGTAGTAGGTAGAGTTATTACATAGGACCAGACCAACATTGGGTTAATAATGACCTACCATCCAAATTTAATTAATTTGGAAGAGTGTAGTTTTAAATATATGTTGATTCGCAAAAATGTGAACGGCAGACACACGAGTCCGAAAATGTTCTCTGATATCTGAAACGGATTTCTGTCTTAGAATTTTTTAATTCGGATAAATTAAAAAAAAGTCCTTCTACCAAAAAAATGGTTCCTTTACTAACGGTAAGCTCGGAAGCTGAAATCTCGCTAGATAAAACTAACTTAAATTATCATAATCTTACATACTGAAATGCAAAATTAAAACTCAAGAATATTCAAGTCAATATTGCGTCGAAGGTAATCGATTTCTCAAATAATAGAAAGAGAAAAACCTTTTTTGAACAACTAAAAGAAAACAACACAAATATAACAACGATATTTAAGTTAATAAAGCCAATTTCACCCGGTGACACTTATCTCGCGACATTCATTGCTGCGGTATTATTGTCACCTGGTGTCGTCGTTTGAACAGTAGATGCCACGGCTCTACAATGCCCGTGACATCTAATGTCAAGCAACAAAACTAATTTGATATTTTGACTAGATGTCACGGCACTGCCTATTGAATACGTAGAATAGCCTTTTTTGGGGAAACAAACTAATAAAATAAATTGGAACAAAATCGTAAGTAAAATATGATTATTCACATTATATAAACTATTATATTGTTTTGTTGTGGTTTGCTACTTTGAAGAACTGTCACAACAGTGTGGAGAGGGCGTGTTAACAGAGATTTAGTGTCATGACGGCGAGTGTCAAGCAGTTTCACGGCATTGAATGTCGCGACATTAATGCCACCGTATAAATAGTCTTGCCAATTGGTGTGGCACATAGCTTCCTCGAGTCCTATTTAGTATTAATAAATGATTTTATACTTTTACAACCTATTGTTGTCTAATTTATTCAATTTACCACCCGTTATTTAAACCTGCAAAAATTGTTTTTATTTTTCACATGAGTTAAAGAATCGGTCAAGCAAAATTTAAAGAGTGTAGACGGTTGAAATTAATCTGGGGCTATCTCCAGGCTACTTTCGACAAACCATCAAAATTTCATAAAAATCATTTCAGTACTTTTGAAGATATAGGTGTAAATAAATGTATGTGTGTGCGCATTTAGAAGAGAAACAAATGGGCGCTGAAGGTTGAAGCATATATGGGACAAACTATGGGCTAATTATGACCTACCATCCAATTTTCAATAAAATCGGACGAGAAGTTTTTAAGATATGTTGGTTCACAAAATTTGAGCGACTGACCGACAGACAGACAGATAGACACGGAACCAAAAATGTTCCCTGAAGACTGAAACGGATTTCTGTCTTGGAATTTTTGAAATCGGATAGCTAAAAATGTTTCGTTCTTCAGAACGACATAGCTTCCGTTACCTTCGGTAACCTCGGAAGCAAAAATAAAAGCTAAATAAAAAAGGATGTTTAATGTAATATGATAAAATAATGTAGTACATAAACTAATACTTCATTCGTAATCAAAAAGCATAATTATTCGTCTATTCGAAGGTGTAGAATCATTTTTAAACCTTTCACCGTTTCATAACTAAAATAATGTCAATTTATGTTGTATAAGGGTTGTCACTAAAGGTTTCGACTTGTCAAAATTGTTCTCCAAGACTTTTTTATGTTTCCTAGAGGCTACACTTACAAGCTATTATTAAAAATGGTCACGTTCATTTAGAATTTATGTCGGCAATACTTACAGATGTTAGTTCTCATACCAACATGTAAAATATTTATATAATTTTATTATTGGATTTAATAAGTTAACTTAAAACAAAGAAAATATATATTTGTATTTAAAAAAGGAGAAACGGAAAGAAAGTAAGAAAAAGGCAACAATGCGAAAATATATCTGGTAATTGGTGACGGGTCCTACGTCTATTGAATTCATAGCATGGCAAGTATTTTTCAGATATAGAAAAAGGGTCAAAACATTTTACCTTATTGGGTTTCTACCGAGGTTCTCAATAGAGGTAGAAATAGATTTTTAGTTTTTCCTTCTCGCAGAGCTAACCGGGTAACTGGGTAGAATAAGGAGAAAGGAGAAGGTTCCGAAGGGTTATAATTCACTTACCCAGGTCTCAAAGTTTTCTTATACTGAAAAATTATTCATTTTTATTTGTATTGGAGTTCAAAAACTAATATAAGATGCTGAGGTTTAAATAATTTGAATGTGTGTTATAAGAGGTGGAAAAATGGGGAAACATATAATAAAATATTTTGTAGACATAATTTGTTTGTATTAACTTTTCCACTTTCTTATATAAACGAAGCTGAGTCTTGTTAAACGGAACAATGAAGTTTGCTATACCTGCACCATTTTTATCAATTTTACATTTTACTACTCCCTAACAAATTACTTCTGATAAGTAAAAGCCAACAAAATATTTAAAATTATATTTTCTTTTTTCTTTAAAGCTCATCAAAACTTGGACATCCTACCCCCTCATCCATAGTATTATTTAAAGAATAAACAATAAAATAATAAACAGGTCAAGTGTGTGCTAGTCAGCACACAGCGAGGGTCCGTAGGCCACACTATATAGTGTTCAACTGTTAAGTGTATAAACAGTGTTTTTTTTAAAATGCTAAAAAGCTTACTTTGAACCATACTAAGGGTCTGATATTCTCAAAACACACGCTGATAAAGTATTTTTTTGCCACTGCACCGGACTACAACCATATAAATACGTCGAAAAGACCATAATTATAAAAAAAAACGTATTTTGTCAATAAAAAATAAAATAATATTTTTTCGAAATTTCCAAAAAGTGGTATCTTTACTTTTGGTCGAAGAATGTTCAGGAATTTTTTTCAGATTTTTTGCACTTCACATAAGCGAGATAGAGTTGGGGGACACGTTTCACACCCCCTTCAAACTGGTCTACGCTCGCCCTATCAAAGTTATATCAAAAGAATTATATATTTTTGTAATCAGCTCTACGTACCCTTTCATATGATACCCCTCACGGTGTCGAAAAAAATTAACCCTTAAGTTTTTTTACCCTAATTTTTTTGAAAAATATTTTATTTAAGTCGCTATAATATTTTTAAAATATGTGGGCAGGTACAAGACACTTACATACCAAATTTCAAAGTGATCGGACGAAAGGTGTAGCCGTGAGAGCACGCGAGAGGACGGACGGACAAACACACGCAGGAAAATATAAGGGTCCTTGGTTTTGCCTACGGACCCTAATAAATTAGCCAAGCATATGCATTCAGTACACAAAAAGGATCCGTAGGCAATAGAAAAAACAGGACGAATTCGTTAACCAGCATAATCGGCCAAGCCTTATCAAGTTGGCCGACATTTAGACGCTTGTTTTAGCTATAACTAATATTTATATAATCAAGTAGTGTCCCGACGACGGCAACGATTCACCTTGAAATGATTTGTTTCCATGTGCAAAATTTGGGGAAGATTGAAATACGGGAAGAGGTTCAAAATCGGGGTAACGGAAACGTGCGATGAAACTTACAAAGCAAAGTAATATAAGACCAGTAAAAATAAGGACACATTACGGTAAAAACGAAGTCTGTTTATTTAATACTAAACCTTACTTACAATTTGTTGCTGGTTATAGTAGACAAGCAACAATAATAATAATTAAGAAATAAGTATTAATCACAAAATACCCAATTTAAAAATTCGTATAGTGAAAATAGTAACGGTGGGTAGGAGGTGGGGTGGAGGATCTAGCCTTATAGGGTAGTGACACACTTCGCCACCTGGGTGGCGCCCACCTGGTTGATGCCACTTGCTCCCACCACCTGACTTGCGCCACCCACATATATGAGGGATGCAGTCAGCCCCTTATTTGATTTCCCCTATATTTGATTGAAGGAGTGGGGGCTAAGTGGCAGGGACTTGGGTGGCACCGTGTGACAGGCTCAATTGAAAACAATGGTTTGACCGGGTGGCGCCACCTGTGGGTGGTGGCTAGACCGTCGGACGGTCGACCGTGTAGTGCCACCCGGCAGGTGGCGCCACCTCGTGTGACAGGTTCCATCTATTCTCATTGACGACCGGGTAGCGCCACCGGGTGGCGAAGTGTGTCACCCCCCTTTAGAACGCTAATCTCAATTAGAGGGCGTGCCTTGTAAGGTGTTAGTTGTTAGGTGTGACTTGTAAAGTGAAATGTGGCTGATACCTCTATATAAAATTAAAATTTAGTCAGTGCAATAATCAAAATTGTAATATTCCAAAACAGGCCTTTTTTCTACCTGTATAATGTCTGTCGCAACAGGTCCAATTTTATAGGCTCAAAACCGGCTAAATTAAATCCATTTTTTTATACAGAGGCTTGCGTTAATTTGATGTTTTTTTTTTTTAAATTAACTCTAAATTTATTTGATTGCATTTACTTTTGTTATACTTTGTACTTATATTATGTGAAAGCTGTTGAGGCGTAGATTAATAATATTTAGGATTTTACTATTTTACACGTATAAAAGATAATAGTGAGAATAAATTCAATCTTGATTAAAAAATTGTTATACATCGTGCCTAATAATAACATAGAGGAATTTTATGTCTGCAATAAATAGCCTCAAAGTTGCGATTCGTAGGGTACTTTGTTTTTAAAAAATTAAATAAATGATAAATAATATAGTCCTAATCCTTTTCTACGAACGCTTTGCTTTGGAAACGACAGTATTTTAGGCATTTTATTTAATCACTTGGTCAACAAACAACTGCTGAATAGGAAGTATAGCCACTAATTCCCAGCATGAGCCCCGCTTGGAGCTAAGGCTAATCTATAATAAAACTGTCATTAAGGACAAAATACATATAATTAGAATAACAAAAAAATAAATAAGAATTAAAAGGGAAAGCCGAATTGTACTAAACTAGCGGGAACAAACTATAGTGTACAGCGAGATTTCTCAGCGACAGTGCGAAAAAAGAGGGCAAGACTTTTAGCCTTACAGCGGAAAGTCAAAATTAACACGCAAAGCAAGGTCAAATTGAACATGGATCAGCTTTTTATAGACGGTAACAGGTTTACAATGAATGAAACTTTGGATGGCATTGTTCATAAGGATGAATGTGGTTTTGAAAAATTCAACATCTTAACTGGTCTCGACACTGCTAGTATATTACATAGATACGGAAGAAATATTTTCAACAGAAAATGACGGAACGACAGGGTAAATAATCTAAACGGAAGGCAAATAAAAAGAAAGAAAGAAGATAAAAAGGAAATTCTTAAAAATATAACTATTGGTTTCTGGAATTGCGGAGGCTATCAACATTTTGTGGAGAACAACGAGGAATTCACGCGGTGGGATGTAACATGTCTTTGTGAAACCTGGAGTACCAATGAAATAAAGGCACCGACAGCTGGATCGTGGATCAACCATCAGATCGTTTCTACACCGTAATTGTTCATTGTAAATACTCTTTAAGATAAGGAGTTTTATGCTCAATGAGTAGTAAACATCTTTCTACTATTTATTTTTCTAATGCTGTATTATTTTATTATTACTGTTTTGTTATTATTATTCATCTATTGTTAAAAAAACAAAAAAAAAACCCTTTGTAAAAAAGCTAAAAGCTTTATATAACAAATAAACTATATTATATATATATATTATTAAAAGGGAAAGCCAGGTGTAGAACAAGCAAGTGCGTTAACAGGAATACAGCATTTAGCAGGAGCTTAATCATGTTGCGGAGAATTCGGCTCCTCCCCTCTTCATCCCCTTCCTTATTTTTTTTGATAGAATATAGTCATATGCTTTATCATCTACCAATTTTCCAGGATACATTTTTACTTCATTTTATTATAGTTTATCATGGTTTTTTTTTTTTTTTTTTTCTTTTTAAATTTGCAATTTACTATAATAAAAAAAATTTCTCCTTTATTTCGTTATTGGTTTTGATTGATTCTTTATAAATTAAAAATACTTAAAAACAATAAAATTATTAAAGATAGGTAGTTCAAAAATTATGTAAGATTTGACAGACATAATGGAGATTATAAATATTTTTATCGGAGATTAAAGACATCTATAATAGTATAATCTTAATCTTAAATATATATAAGATTTGAGTGGTGTCTATACATTTATCCAATTAGGCCTAAATTTTGTATTTCCTCTAAATGAATAAGTCCTGATAACGAATTTAAGCTTATAAAATTGTATGTCTGTTTTTCTGTTTGTCTGTGCGTCATTCACTAATAAGGCTGAACAGATTTTGTTGGTTTTCGGGTACAATAAGCTCAATACTGCGCGTAATATAGGCTATACAACTTTTTGATAGCTCTATATGGGGCGGAGAACGGGCCAAAAAATCCAAGTTCAAAATCTAGTTTTAAAAGAAGCTACAAACAATATTTTATGTTCTGTGAAAATTTCTGTAGAAAGAACTGTTTAATCGCTGTCAAAAAATATTTAGATTCATTTTTTAAACAAATGTCACTTATTATTTAAATACATCTAGAATTTTTTTTTTTTATAAATCAAACCTTACCATGCCTAAACCTTTACTGACTGAAGTGGTGATAATTATCACCACTTCTTTAAAATGCTAAAATAAAATGTACGAGTGTTTACTTAGTAAAATCATTTCTAAATGATATTGATATCTGCCCTTAGGGATTTTATAAAGTGTTATCCCTAAGGGGAACATAGAGATAGATAAAGTAAGAAAAGAAGGGAAATTGAGCCCAGACCGATCTCTTAATGTTAGGAAGTTAATAATTGATAAAGGGCTTCTATTTTGGATGTAAGCATATAATATATTAATTTAAGATAATTCCAATTTCAACCCATCAAGGATGTGAAAACACACCGGGGGATACAGAAGGAAAATACCCCTGCTTTTCCCGGAAAGTTAACTTTTAAGAATTTTTCGCATCAGTAGTCGGATTTAATTAGTAATTTGGGATATTTGCAAATTGTAATATCAATGGGGATCAATGGGGAGGGGGTGTAGAAATAAGGGGGAGGGATAGAATCTACATATTCTAGATTAGTAAAATAATTTATGTTTTTTTATGGTAGTTTATAAACCGGTCAAATTAAAAATAACACACTCCGCAGCGAAGCACGGGTATCTAGCTAGTTAAAACTAAACTGTGATTAAAAATAAAATACGTGTGGTGTCGCGGGCCACCCGGTAGGAACGAAGTTCCTAACATTTTTCATTAAATATAAATTATAAAATCACACTGCTAAGTAAGCATACGATGCTAACTACTTATACATGGCGGAGTCAGAATAGTGATAATAGATTATAAGTAACTAACTGTTTGTACCTGGCGGAGTTAAGGCAAAATTAAAAGAAAAACATTATTTGTATCATTAAAGCAAGCGTCTTACAATTAATATGTATTGAATATTGAGAAAAAAGTTAATCATGATGGTTTATAGTTAAAGAGTATGTTTGTAGTTGGTAAAAAATAGGACTGTTTTCTACCTACCCGGCCTACTAATTTAAAATATTATAAAATATATATCTTCCCTACCAAAAAAAGGCTGCTTGTATCAGGTTGAAATTTTACATGCCTGTTTCAATTATACTTTAGACTTTGTGTAAGAAGTTTTATTAAAATATTTTAATTATATTTTAAATGAATTATGTTATTAAAAAAAGCTGCTCAAGACAGGGATCAAAGATAGTAATTAAGAATTCTAACCACATCAACAATATAATTTAGATATTTAGGCTTAATTTAGGCAAACTACAGAAATGTATGATATCAAATGACAAATCGTTAAAATTTAGGATGATGATCCCCAATAATTGAAACTCACACAAGTAGAAAATCATGTTCGGTAATTTCATTTTTCGGTAGAGATGTGAGTTATCGTTTGGCCAGCCAAAACTATTTAGAGTTTGCTGTGGAGAGGTTTGAGAGCGTAGGATTACCAATTATAACTGTAAGATACGGGTGTTTGCCATTACTAAGGTAAGGTTGGTCCCTACTCCCTTATCCCACGGGTTAAACCAGAAACCCACATTATCACTCGCGAGAACCTTGCCACAGCCTCATTAGTACCCCTGAATTTTCATCAGGGCATCTCCCACCTACCTTCTCATCCTCCGCTAGGAAAACCAACAACGAATTTTATTTATACTTTGCATTATTCATAGCCTAGAGGGTTGGAAAATTTTCTTGTTCTAACGGCATAAATTGAGTAGAGATAATAATTCGCGAGATGAGACTGAGAGGCGAGGAAGGCTCGTGTTCATGTTCGTGCATTAAAATACACAAGGAGAGGCTTTCACGAGGCTTAATGAGGATATTAAGCAGACATTAAGGTGTTTAATCACTACTTGATAAAGTTCTATAGAAAATACCCGGCAGTTATCAAATACAACCTGTGATAAAAAATACACTTTATATCATTTTTGGACAGTATCTCCTTTCTATACCTCTCTTTTAATTCGAATAACTATAATTAAGCAAAGTATCTTCTAAGAGCTTGAAATAATAGAAGATTTGAACCTATTTAGAAATTCTATATTTTATCAAATAAATGATGCAGTGGATGAGGCCCTTACAGCCAAACTCTGCCGCTGCTTTGATGAATTAACACGTTATTGTTGTTCTTTTGGGTACATGTAAATTGCACCATTTCTTTTAGCAGAAATAAAAAAGAATGTTGGTAAGAGCACCTGTAACGGATTAATAGGAGGACCCGTGGTTCGAGTCCCGGTGCGGGGGTCTATTTTTCTCTGTATGTCTCCCGTAGTTATTGATAATTATAATTTGATTTAAAATAAAATTTAATCTTTCCGTAGTATGAATACTACCAAAAACTTAAAAATTTGAATAAAAAAGAATGTTTTACGAAGTAAGTAAAACAGTGTAAATTGCACCACTTCTTCTCAAAACTAGGTAAGGAAAATAGTGTAAATTACACCACTGCCTTCCAGAACGAAGTAGGTCAAACTATATAAATTGCACCAATTCCTTTCAACCTCTTTTGTACATTGTACATTGGGACAAAGGAATATCACACTTCTGTAATTGAAAGTGACAATATATGTTAGCCTAACAATCAAATAAGACAAAAGGACATTTAGTCCAATGTATTTTGGGACAAAGGACCATCACACTTATATAAAAAAAAAGTGACATAATCCATTAGTCCAATCATTAAGTTAGACAAAGGAACATTTAGTGGTGCAATTTAGACTTTTATTTATTTGGCTTCCAGAGGTAGTGGTGCAATTTACATGGTTTGACTTACTTCGTTTTAAATTGGAGTGGTACAATTTACATACTTTTATTTACTTCTTTCAAAAAAAATAATGCAATTTACAGTTCTCCGTTCTTTTAATACTGTAGTTTGTTGGCTTAGTGCAGAGTTTACTTTTGCTTAGAGTAAAAAAAAAAAATCACAATTATATTAATATTTCAACACGGAAAATTTTGAAACATTATAGTTTTTCTTAATTCACAGAGTTAAGCCTAGTTTGCACGGGTCGAGTATTTTAGTAGAGTAGTTTAGTAATTTAGCACTCGACTTGTTTGGACACTTTGTTTTTTACTAAATTTATATACTCAACACTGACTAAATTACTTGACCGGCTACTAATACTAAAATAGTTGACCCGTGCAACTAGGTTTTAAAACTAGCTCTTAAAAAGTAATAAAAATATGTCCATAGTAAAGTTTTGGCAAAAAATAACAGGACACAAGATGAATCAAACAAAGGCGAAGAAACTCTAGGATAGGGTAATAGTACATTACGCGTCGAGTGCGGAAAGTAGCATTTTGCATGCGAGTGTGGAGTTTGCACCCGAGCGATAGCGAGGGTGGTAAAACCACACGAGCAATGCAAAATGCCGTTTTCGCACGAGTTGCGTACCGTACTTTATCTACGATTGTTAGCTTTATAATAATAAATACAGAAAAAAATAAACTTGCTGTATGTAAGTTCGTATCTCTCTCTTGATAAAGATGGCATTAATTCTTGAGTGTTATTTTTGGCCGAATTTATTATTTCTGGAGGAGTATTATTCTCCACATTTTCGTCAAAGTCACTTGATTCACTCATTGTTTTCCACTAAAATCTCGATATAAACAGTTACTTTAATAAAAGAACAGCAAATTAGTTTTGTTAAATGTAAACAAACTCACTAATCGTGCGTAAAGCTGAAGAATTCCTCTTCTTTACCGCGCTAGCGTGGTAAAGAAGAGGAATTCTTCAGAACTATGAGACGCGCATGCGCAATGAATACAAGTACGTAAATAATCACTTTCTACGCATCCAAACAGAGATACATATGTTTATATTTCGTATCAATCGTAAATAAAATATAATACATTATATAAACTGAAGAGAATTCAACATTAATAATGGGTAATTTTATTTTTAAAACATGTGTGAAACACGAAAGAGAATATATCACGAGAAAAATCACATCATTTTCTAATTAATTTTATGTCAAAATTAAAAAAAAAAAAAAAACAGAAAAAAAACATTCTGTTATATTTTTTATCTGCTTTAAACAAAGAAAAAAAATGTTTTTATATAACAAATATAAATAAATTGCAATGGGAAGGTTTGTTTGACGAAAGAGGTCTGGTGCTTTTTTAAAAGAGGAAAAAATAGGACTGGGTAAATCCATTCAGTGAAATAGAATGAAAAGAATGAAGGAGTAGGATGAAGGGCAAGGAGGGGGACCCATTCACAAGGGCAGCCAAATGGATGGAGGACCAGGACAATTTGACGCCTTTCTACTGAAACTTGGCGGAAAAAAGTTGGTGAAAAGAAAACGTTTTGCCCTATTTAGCACAGGGTATAACCCTCCCTAATTATTATGGCCTATAAAACGCCATGCAAAAAAGGGGGGGGGGGGGGAGTTTTTTTAATTTAATATTCACTCTTTTAAACTACAACAGTGAATACCCTCGCGTTTTTTTTACCCCTATTTCTAATGTTGTTTAATTAATTTCTTATAAGGGGGTGGTTGGTGTAATGCGTAGGAGGGCAAAATGAAGCAGACATTTACACCAGGTTGAATTAAAATTAAACAAACCAGATGCCAACTTATAGAAAAACGGGAACGACAAAAAGACGATTATCATAGGTTAGCAAAAATATAATTGATAACGAGATATTATGTAAGAATAAAATATTAAAGTGGCTCTAAATCAGAACAATAAATGATCCATTAAAACAGCTTAAGCCTGCCAAAAGGGATTATTATGCAAATACATAGCATATAGTTAAACAACTATTGGATGACACGGAGTTGGCGTTTCGGTCTTTCAGTCATATAATCCGCAAAATTGGCATCACAACCCCATATACGGTACTTTACTTTAGTAGCCACCAATATATATCATGATGCACCGAGCGTACCCCCAACTCGAATTCGGTAATCTAATCCCTGCGTGCCAAGCATGTATGAAAGCAATAATAGAACTTATAGTTTGCAGAAGACTAAAATTTTGTTCTACCACTCCACGTTGTAATATAACCGTGATATTATTTACTTATATATATATATATATATATATATATATATATATATATATATATATATATATATATATATATATATAAAACCTTTTCATAAAATAGAAAAATAAAGTTTTATGTTAAGAAAAGTAACTAACTTTACCAGGAGTATTAAATATTTCTAAAAAAGATATTCTAAGACCTTAACAGTTCTATAATGTAGAGTTCAGAACCTGTAACATGGCTGGAAATTCAAAGGATTAATGAAGAGATTAGAGAGTTAACTCGGTGTGTTTAATTCCTTAGGCTCAAGCCTCTTGTAGGCCTAATGCTCACCCAGTCATAAGCTTTATCAATCAGGCCTACAATTCTTGTCTACCCTTAGCTCCTTCCTATTAACCCCTTATTGTTCCGCTTCCTTTATTAAACCTAACGCTATTGACTAACTTCGAATTTCCTTCAATTCAATATTGAGGGTAGTGATTATCAACTTCTATAATGAATTAAATTAAATCTTAATCATATTGAAAAACACCATTTTTCTTCCTAAACATTCATTGAGAACATTTCAAACTAAAAAAAAAAAAAAAATTACATTTTAGTTCAGTCTGTCAACATATTATTTAAAATGATTGGAATTAAACTGGTTTCTGTTTATAGTTGATTATTTCTTTCAACTGGCCACCTTTGGTAAGCATTAATTTTTGTATATACTATGTAAAGATGATTATTAAATATATATATATATATATATATATATATATATATATATATATATATATATATATATATATATATATATATATATATATATATATATATATATATATATATATATATATATATATATATATATATATATATATATACTATATATACTATATATATATATATATATATATATATATATATATATATATATATATATATATATATATATATATATATATATATATATATATATATATATATATATATATATACACATATATATATATATATATATATTTACTACTACTCGTATATTGGTTTTATAAAACTACTTTAATAATAATATTATTTATTACTGAGCCAAACAAAAGTTCTATTAAGTAACGTATAACCAAAGAATAAATAAATACGTTTTTTCCACAGAAAGTAACTTTATTATACAAACTTTATTGCAGACTTTCAACTATTAGTGGTCATCTTCATGGAATCTGACTAAGATTCCAAACTCTTGTCAGTTATTTGCCATTGAATGAATTTGTATCTTAAGCATTCCAACCCGTCTAACAAGAAGGTGGCCATTAGGGGTTGAGCTAGCTGGCTTTGTAAGATAAAGTTACTAATAGTGAAGAGAAGTCTTTGTTTAAATCTAATGCTTGTGCCCTTACTAAATTCTGAAATGTGGCCCCAAGGAATTATTTGTAGGCCTTTCTACGGCAGACTTATGAGCGATAGTCGTAGGTCTCCGGAGGTGCCCGAAGAGTCATGCAGACTATGGTGCGTAACATTTTATATCAAAATTGCCGTAGTCTTCGCTCTATGCTAATACCCTTTTAAAGATCTTAAGCCTCTATAGATTAAGATTTAAATTTATTTTTATACAAAAAAAAGTGTTATAATTCGTCATTTATAAATTCGTTCGAACTTATAGTTCCATAAATGAGAAAGGGGGAAGTGTTTGCATTACATTTTCTTCCTCTTGCTGCTACGTTAGAAGATATTTGATCTTGAGCCTTCCAATATTGAATGCATTGAATTTTGGATTGAAATGCGCCGTCCTGCTTTTTCTTCTACCTTGATATTTTTTCTTTTATCTGATTTATTATCTAATACCTCGTGTGTGTAAATATTTACTTTCAATTTCTTATGGATAATTTAAATGAAAATCTTCTTGCATACGAGTCCGCAAGACAGTAAGACATATTCATGTTTTCGCTCTGCGTAAACTACCGACATAAAATGAAATATAATCGGTAATTTATTCAAGTAATTGATAAAAGCAGATGGAAGATAATTTTTATTCTTATCTCCACACCGGCACTGCCGCGGCTTGATCACTAACGACTGAATTCAAAGGCGCCGGCCCGCATTCTACGAATTGTTAATATGCCTTCATACTAGGTAGGCCGAGAGGGCTGAGAGTTGATGGTAACTTCCTGTACTTTCCTAACTCCTTGTCACACGTATAAATCTTTTCGACTTTCTTCGGCCCTACGAAGCGCGGTAGGGGAAGGCACTACAGCTGGAGACTGGATTACAGACCTCCTATACATTTTTTAACTCCCTGTTATACTTTTCTGAGTGTTTAAGCTAAAAGCGTTTTTACTTATGTTCCATAGCCTTACAATTCCGTTACCGATAGTAATGTTACACAATATTGAGGCAACAAAACCTCTAGTTACTCAAAATTCTCATCACCCAACACTTAAATTACCATTATTAAGCAAGCTACCTTTTTACCACCGAAAGCACCATCAGTTCTCGTCTAACTCTTTTTGGGATTATCGCAACAGAGGTAACGAAAGAGTCCAAGATCTTTCTCGATATTCTTAATAAAGCTATTAACTTATATATGACAATGAAAACGGTTTCTAAGTCAACTTTTCAAAAAGAACTACTATACCAAAAAATTTCGTAAAACTAAAAAACGTATCCATCAAAACCTTAGCTCTATTTTGAGACGGTTCTGCAAATAACTATTTACAGGTTTTAGAAAACATGCGTGTGATCCGTTCTCCTTCTAGCGCCATGTAAGTAACTTGAAAGGGAACAAAATCTTAAAGTAACTTAAAAGATAAATCAACTGAAAATCTTTCAACTGATTCACAATGAAAAAAAAGTCCTCTAGGAGAAATTCTCGATCATAAGTTTAAATTTAAAGTGCAAGTTGATGCAGTGGTCTCTAAAGCTTTAATAAAATTTGGGCCTAATATAACCTATGAAAGCTGGACTTTCGCTAGATTGCTTCGTTCGACTCTACTAAGCTTCGGTTCGGCCCATTTTGGAATATAGTGTACCGGTCTGAAATAATTTCTAACAGACCTTAGAAAATTATATTTAAAAGGTGCAACGTTTATTTATATAAAAATTTTACTTCAGTTTGTTCTGCCACATAATTTAATATAAGTACGATAGACTTGTACTTGTGTGTAGGCAAGGAATAGAGCAACTGTCGATCTGCATTTGAAGCCCTGTACTTCCCTAAAGCTCTAAATGGCACCCTAACTTGTTTCAGTACTAGAAAACATGTCATAATACTTCCACCAGAAGGATTGATATATTAATAACACCTGCAATTTCTCCAATGTATCAATGTGTCCGAAACCCCAATAATCTGGACATCACCATAAATCATCTAAATACTCTCAAATCAATTCTTAACTGTGGTGTAATTTTATATTTTGAATTATTATTATTGCTTCTTTTATTTTTGTAGTAACGCGTTATTATGTTTTTGTAGTTTAATAAAGGCTGTATTAATTGCGGTGTGTGTTATCTGTGTTTTTAGTCTATGTTGCTTTTTGTTATAATAATATAACACCTGATGTTTTTATCTCTGTTTTGGCAATTAAAGCTGCTTTTTAAGTTGTTTTACAAAATAAATAAATAATGAACTCACCACAGCTCAGTCAAAAATTATGTAAAGATCCAGATTTAGAAGTAGATTAGATTAGGTTTGTATATTTGTTTGCTACAAATATTTACACTCAGTCAAGCGTAGGCAAGACAAAATTTTGAGTGACATATTTATTTTTAATTAGAAAATGTATACTACTGTTTATTTTAAGTAATAATTTTTGTTTCATTTTTTATTGTCTACTGATTTTCAAATTTAATATTAAGAGACAAAAACACAGGAGTATAAGATGCAAAAGAATAAGAAATATAGGTTGTGGTTGTGAATTTTACAAGGGTCAAGAGTGTGACAAAAAGTCTAGTTTTTTAGGGAAGGAGTTAAAAGAAGCTATACGGGCAACAACACATTTAAAGTTTTTCCATTCAGACTTGCTTTAAGTTTTTTTTCCCTTCTAAAAAAGCCCTAAAGGAACAACAAACTAAGGAAACAAATAAGCAACAGATGTTGGTTAGCAGTAAAACGCAAAGTACTAGATTCTTGACTTGTTTTATTTGAAACAAGTCCCATCTCGTTAAAGAAAAACTACAGGAAATTTTTCCCAAACCTTAATTCGACACTTCATCGTAAACATCCTTACACTATGAAGTAAAAAAAAAAAGCTAGCATAAAGTAAATAATAAACTAATAACATAGCTTCTCATTTATGTTTCAAATGAAGTATATATATATATATATATATATATATATATATATATATATATATATATATATATATATAAAAGCTAGCATAAAGTAAATCATAAACTAATAACATAGCTTCTCATTTATGTTTCAAATGAAGTATATATATATATATATATATATATATATATATATATATATATATATATATATATATATTGAGGTGTAAAAAAATGTGTTATCTTAAAGCAAAACAACTATTATATCTTGAGTTATTTTAAGTTTCGACTCATATGCAGAATCATCGTCAGTCAACTTTATTTTTGGTCATAATGAAGTTAGTGTGTAAGTATATCTGGCCTCGATAAAGCATCTAAGAGAATTATTAAAAAACAATTAACAAAACATATATCACAATTTAATTTTTAACAAATATCAAAGTCATTCCACTAAAATTACAAAAAATTATTTTTAAAAATGAGTCAATAACATAAATTACAAAATGGAATCATTCAAAGATAAGATAAGACTGTAATATTTTATCGTTTTTTTTTGTTTTTTTTTTTTAAAATAATTCCCTTAGACGTTTTATCGAGGCCAGATATACTTACACACTAACTTCATTATGACCAAAAATAAAGTTGACGGAAGATGACTCTGCATATGAGTCGAAACGTCTTAAGATAAAACTGTTGTTTTGCTTTATGATCACCTTAACATCCATCAAATAGATCCTATACAAAGATAATGATGTAAGTACGACAATGAGTGTCTTATTTTTATTTTCTCATTCATTTACATTTTTTGTTGTATCCTTCAAGAGTAAATTTGGTATTCAAAAAGTTACACAAAAATAGATAACCTATTATGATATCACCGAAAATATAAAATTTTTAAAAATCAGTTTAAAATGTGAAAAATAATTACATTTTTATCCGGAAATTTTCTTTTTATTATATAAAGAAACCGTTTTATTATATAAAGAATAGTATAATCCCAACAAAAACACTAGTGTAAAAAAATAAGCCAAGTCTCGCGAAAAAAGTTGTGGGATCATAGGTTTATCCAAGTCTCCAATGTGCAAATAAGTTCTACTACTTAAGTCTAATTTATCCAGTGCAAATAGATGATGTTAGTCTGTCCCTCTCTCTATTCTCTTTCCCAAATCACTCTACACGTTTAAATTTAAACACATTTTCTGACTTGCAATTACACTGACTTCTGACTGGCAAATACACATCACAAACTTAAATCAAATTTTTTTTTTTCTTTTTTTTATTTGAGCGTCGCAGCAGAAGGATACCAATTTGTATACGACACTGCATTCAATTTTAGCCTCTTTGTGGTGTGTATTTGCCAAGTCAAAAAAAGTTTTTACATTTAAACGTGTAGAGTGATTTGGGAAAGAGAATAGAGAGAGGGACAGACAAACATCATCTATTTGCACTGGATAAATTAGACCTAGTAGAACTTACTCTGACAGTGGGAGACTTGGCTAAACCTATGATCCCACAACTTTTTACGCGAGACTTGGCTTATTTTTTTACACTAGTGTTTTTGTTGGGATTTCACTTCTTTTTGTATGTAATTTTTCATTGCCCCCAAAAAATGTTCGTTTTTCTTTCTTTGTTTGTTAATCTTTCGTGGAACTTCTTTGCCGGTTGGTGCTCAAATTTAACTATATAAAATTATCTGGAGTAAAATATGTTGGCACTCAAAGATAACTGTCAAATCAACGAACGTTATCAATATCACTTTTAAGTTTTAAAGTTTTTCACTAGGTAGCTCTAGTGTTTACAATTTTTATTTCTTTTTACAATATTTTGAATAGACGGTTTTTCTATTAGCCTTTAAAGGGACAAAGAACCAGATTTTTTTTGAATATTTAATTTTTTTCTTTATATGTACAATAAACTCTACCTATATACAAAATTTCAAGTTTCTAGGATTGATAGAAGTGCCTTAGAATTATGATGAGTGAGTGAGTCAGTCAGTGACGAAATAACAAAACTTTAGACTCATATATCTTATGAATTAATATGGGTATGTGTGTGAATTGTTTATTTCTGGCTCAGTTTGTCGTGAACTTTAAATTAAAATTAATTTTATACATCTAAGTATATTCAATAGGATAATAGAGGGGGGTCCAAATTGCCGTGAATTGGTTCCAGTAAAGGATGGTACGGCTGTGCTCGACTTGGTCCCCCCAAGTCGACTTGGTCCCCCCCCCCCCAAAAAAAATCCCCAAAATTTTTATTTTATTTTACATAGTTACCAATTTTAATGTCAACCCAGAGAATTGAAATTAATAAGGGATTAACTATGGTATAGACCTAGACCATTGTCACAACTTTGTAAATACCCTCCAAATTTTATTAAAATCGGGAGAGTAGTTTTTAAGATATGGTGGTTCTGGAACATTT
Source organism: Gerris lacustris (assembly GCA_951217055.1). NCBI lineage: Eukaryota > Metazoa > Arthropoda > Insecta > Hemiptera > Gerridae > Gerris > Gerris lacustris. The sequence goes on along the minus strand of OX578278.1, from coordinate 70,768,499 downwards.
TGAACGACAAACAGGCGAAGACACGAGACCAAAAATGTTCCGGATGTCTGAAACGAATATCTGCCGAGGTATTTTTCAATCCGGGGAAAACGAAAGTTCTCCAAAATGATCAATGTGCTTCCGTTAATTTCGGTATATTTGGAAACAAAAATGAAATAAGGTCAGAACGATAATTTTTTATTTACCTCTCTGTAAATAGCATAATCGAATTATTATAAATTAAAACAAACAAAACAGTATTTTGGACCGGCTGCTATGGGCAGTAGCATTAACTTTTTGTGTAAAAACTAAAATCCTGTTTAACCGTGTAAGTTTACACTAGTTATACTTTAAGAAATACCTTTTATTATAAAGTTAAAATATTCAAGAAAAAGAAATCGGGGGAAAAAATAAAATTTAAGTAAAACTGTAGGAGGTAGACGCTGGGACCGTTGCCAAAATCAATATCTAGTATTATTCAACATACAGAAAAAAATGTTCAGCAAATCTCCCCAACATAGCGTAATATAACAAGCTAGGGAAAAAAACAAAAAATATACTGACACTCCAACTCCCATAAATCAAATAACTTTGGAATAAGAGAGCTTTAGAGTTTCAAATTAAGAGTTATATAAGTAAGCACACACTCACACGCACATATATGTATACATATTATATGTATATATTGTCCATATGTCAGGAGTCATTGTTTAGGCATTTACAAACAACATTTATACACACATTAATTAAGATAAACTTTTGTCATGATAACCAAACTCTCTCTTCTGGAGGGAAACAAAAGAACCGATTTTGTTCCAATTTCTGTTTATTAGTGACACTTACTAAAAATAAACAGGTCAAGTGTGTGCTAGTCAGCACACAGCGAGGGTCCGTAGGCCACACAATATAGTGTTTAACTGTAAAGTGTATAAACAGTGTTTTTTTTTAAATGCTAAAAAGCTTACTTTGAACTATTCTATGGGTCTGATATTCTCAAAACACACTCTGATAAAGTATTTTTTGCCACTGAACCGGACAACAACCATATAAATACATCGAAAAGACCATAATTATAAAAAAAAGTATTTTGTCAATAAAAAATAAAATAATATTTTTTTCGAAATTTCCAAAATGTGGTATCTTTACTTTTGGTCGAAGAATGTTCAGGAATTTTTTCAGATTTTTTGCACTTCACATAAGCGAGATAGAGTGGGGGGACACGTTTCACACCCACTTCAAACTTGCCTACGCTCGCCCTATTAAAGTTATATCCAAAGAATTATATATTTTTGTAATCAGCTCGACGTACCCTTTTATATGATACCCCTCACGGCGTCGACAAAAAATAAAAAAATTGTATCCCTTAAGTTTTTTTACCCTCATTTTTTTGAAAAATATATTTTTTTAAGTCGCTATATTTTTAATATACGTGGGTAGGTACAAGACACATACATGCCAAATTTCAAAGTGATCGGACGAAAGGTGTAGCCGTGAGAGCACGCGACAGGACGGACGGACAGACACACGCAGGAAAATATAAGGGTCCTTGGTTTTGCCTACGGACACTAAAAACGACCTAGTTAGATCTTACACATAATGTATATTACAGATAATTGAAAATATACATTTACACTCTAAAATTCAACACTATTAATTTTGACAAATCCAAGAAATTGTTGTTTTCTGTCTTGAATATATCTTGTTTTAAAATTCTGTGCAAGTCAAGGAGAAAGGCAAGTAAGCAGATAAATACAAGGGCTAGGGTAGGTTTTGTGTTATAAAAGAGAGTGACGCTCCATTGAGCCCGTTCCTTCTGCAAGCCAGGCTACCCTACTATATGTCAGAAACATTGGGCACATCGTAAACAAGAGGGCAAAGCAACTGGAGTCACTCTTAGAAACCCAGAGTGTGGCATGAGAGCTTAGACAGAATACTACGCTTTGAAACAACCTTACTCCCACATCTAGATACAAACATTTTCCTCTTTGCTTTAGCTATTCTCTACAAAAATAAAAGATCGTGACTTATTCACTTTATCTATCCTGGTTAAATCAATCCTATTTATCGCTAGCTACAACTAGATTTAGTAGGTAAGAAAGCTCCTTATTGATCTATTATAATAGAGACTGCCGACAAATATTTTAAAAAGATAAAGTTTTATATTTATGTTAAGGAAGGTATTAAAATCTATAATTAATTAAAACTTTTATTATACTGTTACGATATTTTTCAATTTTAATTTAAATCAAATTATAATTATTATTTACTACGGGAAATAGACAGTGAAAAATACACTCCCGCGCCGGGATTTGAACCACGGGTCTTCTGTATTTCCAGTACAGATGCTCTGGCCAACTAAGCTACGCAGGAGAATGATTTTTAACTGCCGTAATCGATAACTACTCCCGAATCTAAGCTTTCAATATTCATATACATTTAGACAGTCAATATTTATGACATTAGAACTAAACCAAGAATTAACGCTTATAATTATTAAGTACTCAATTAGTGCCTGTACCTTGTACAATCAATTCGAAATTCAATTTTTAAGTTTTTGGTAGTCTCGAAAGCTTGGATTCGGGACTAGTTATCGATTACGGCAGTTAAAAATCATTCTTCTGCGTAGCTTAGTTGGCCAGAGCATCTGTACTGGAAATACAGGAGACCCGTGGTTCAAATCCCGGCGCGGGAGTGTATTTTTCACTGTCTGTTTCCCGTAGTATATAAATAATGATTATAATTTGATTTAAATTAAAATTTAAACTTTCCTTAGTATGAAAACTACCAAAAACTTAAAAAAAGATATTTTTCAATAGGAATCTCCCGCCAAATTAGATTGTAATTATAAAAATACTAGCGGACCCGGTGAACTTCGTTCCACCTAATAAACATAACATTAGAATGTATGTGCTACCTTTGAAACCCTCATAAATAGTTTATTTATGAGTTGTCTCATAAATAATATATTGCCTTAGATGAAAAATGTATATTACAATTTGCAATATATACTTGTACAATATACAATATTGGCATAAGAGACATACAGATAAACTAACATTGATTTTTTATTTATATAGATATAGATCATAGAAATATTTTTCCTTAATTTTCATTTTACCCCCTCCTAAATGAAAATAGGAGAAAAATGTACATAACAAAAATTACTGTACACTTAAAGAGCTTTTCAACGACATGCATCATGAAGGGTTTTCATTACTTTGGCATTTGTACACCGTACCCCCGTATACCAAAATCGGAACATAGTTTTACTAACTCAGAAACCCGGGAATGCGTCCAACCTTCCCCCAAAGTTTCATCGCAATCGGATGAACGGTTAAGGCAGGCATAAGAGACAGACAGACAGACAGAACATTCATTTTTATTTATATAGATTTATACATAAAATATATGTATATATTATAATGATTTTGATAAAAGTAAATCGTAAATTTATTTAATTTCAGTTTTATGGAAATAAATATTTTATATAAATATTTGTAAAGTCATGTTATGTTTTATGCAAAGTTACATTTGAATAAAATTCGAAAATCATATTTAATCCCTTCGGTTATGATTTCTTGTATTTAATTTGATTAATTTTATTTAATTAGAGTGGTATTTGACTTATTCCCTTTTTATCATGAACTTATTAATTTAACTCCATGAATTAACAGAGGTAATAATTAGTGAATATCTTTTATTAATATATTTTACTAATTTATGCATGGTTATCCAACTTGCCAATTGAAGTTGATTAACTATTTAATTTACTTCTTGATCTTTAGATAACCGAAATTTATTTTTTTTAAAAAAACAAAAAACTTTTGTATTCGAGCTTACCGAAGGTAACGGAAGAATTGCGGTCGATTTTATATGCATCCGAATTCAAAAATTCCTAGACTGAAATTCGTTTCATATTATCTTAAAATCCCCTCTCGTCCAATTTTTATTGTTGGTCCCATAGTAATTTTGTAACTCCTGCACACATTAAATATTGCTAAATTGTAAAAGATTGACAAATGTTTAAAAAAAGGGGAACAATTAAACTATTAGACAATAATGGGTCGTAAAAGCAAAACATTATTAAAATATACGCGATAGGGCGCGAAGAAGCTGTGTGTCACGAATTTTTACAAATTTTAAATTTCTGTAGCAATAATAATTGAAAAGTTACATATTTTAAACTATAGCTATACTGCACATACAAAGACGAATTTTTCGAAATAAAATCAATTTATATTATTACGTTTTTATTGGCTTGCTTTCTTGTTTGTTTGTTTGTCCATTACAAATCTTGCAATCGAATTTTTAATTAACATCCCGGGTAGTTAGACATTTGAAACTTTAAGAATAGCTCAGAACACGATGGCAATGCATTATTTTAATACTTTAGTCATCTTTCAACAGAATTTAATTCGTTTTCAGCAAATTTTGTGGTATGGAAAGTTAGTTCGGAAAACATCCGCAAGTTTTTTTTATTTGTTTTGACATGTCCCCATATTTACAATCTTCATTTTGACAAATATTGATTTTTTATTTAGTCAATAGAAAATTTAAAAACGTAGTATATAAAAAGTTCTTTTTATCTTGTAGTTTTTTTCAATAAAAACTTATTCAATTAGTGGAAAATGCCGTTCTAAATAAGAAATAAGTGATAAGTTTTGAATCTCTCTCATCCTCTTTATCTGTTCCCTCCTCTGAAACCTAACTTTCAGTAGAACAAATGAGGGCGTTCTGGAACAGGGAGCGTGAATTCAAAGGTAGATTAGTGTGGAATTAATGCTCTTAAAACTCTTCCATTTGCAATAATAAAATACCTGCGGAATCCTGCCCCGCTTTATCATAAAGTATTTTGTTGTCGTTTTTAATGTCATCAAATGAGTTAGATGTTAAAGTTACAAAAAATGAGTAGCTAAAAAGTTGTAGCAAAACAAAAAAAAAAAAAAATAAAATAAAATAAAAAGAAGGAAAGGAAAAAAGTTTCTTTTTTATTCTTCATTAAATATTTCATTAGCACACTGATTAAACAGAAAGAAAGAGGTTGAAAAAAGCGTAGGCCTACGGAAGAAAGTTTACATTAATTATCATTTTATTTATAATAAAAAAGTAATTCTAAAAAAGAATACGATGGAAAATTGCGCTAAGCATCCTAATTAGCGTCATATTAAAAATGTTATTAAAAACTTTGATTTCCTTATTATAGCCTGACCTAATTTAAATTTCTCCAACATTGACCTCATATTTTTCAATAAAGAATCTCTAAAAGTTGCATTTTCACCATTGAAAGGGTTCACAAATTAAATAATCTGTCAATTAGTGTGGCACATCGCTTCCTCACATTCTATCTCGTACATTAATGATGTTATGCTTTTTCAACCCATTAATATCTAATTTGTTAAATTATCTCCTCTTTTCCTCGGAGGAAATGGGCAAAATGAAATTTGTTCCTTATTTGCTTCCGAGTTTTTCAAAGGTAACGGAAGCTATGTGATCGATCTGATGAACGATAATTGTTTGTTTCCGAATTAGAAAAAAAATTAAGACAGAAATCCGTTTCACACATCAGGGTACATTTTTGGTTTCGTGCCCGTCTGACAGTCAGCCTGTTGTTTAATTTTTGAAAACCTCAACATACCTTAAATACTACTCGTCCTATTTTAATCAAATTTGTATGTTAGGTCATAACCATTGTAGGCCCCATAAAAGTTTAACCTTCTGCGCCCATTTGTTTCTCTTCCTTCCACATACATTTATTTTCAACTATTTAAAAAAATACACATAAGATTATTAAGAAATTTAGATGGTTAATTAAGAGTTGCCCTCAAATAATTCTACGCACATTGAATATTGCTTCTGTAGTTAATACTTTTACAAGTAAAAAAAATCAAAACAGTTGTGACATATTTAAAAAAATAGGGAAAATGAAATAAATTTGACAATAATGGGTTTTAAATGCATCAAATTTTTGAATTATGTGCTATAAGATGACGAAGCTATGTGCCATACTATTTTTATATCTATCATATTTTATTTTTATACGACTAAAATAATAATTTAGCAACATTTAATGTGCGAAGTATCTGGGGCGTATCTGGGGCTGTGTACTTTCGACATACCTTACAGATTTCTTAAAAATCAGATACCTACAGTACTTTCAAAAATGTAGGTTTAATAATAGGTATGTTTGTGTGCATATGGAAGAGAAATCAATTGGTGCCAAAGGTTGAAACTTATATTTGATTAACAATGGGCTAATTATGACATATCATTACGGACTCGTATTTTTTAAGACATATTGGTTCACAGCAATTGGAGACAAACCGACAGACACGAAACAAAAATTTTCTTGATGTCTGAAATGGATTTCAGTTTTGGAATTTTTTAAAAATTGGAGAAATCAAAATTTTTCGATCACAGCTTGCGTTATCTTCGGTAAAGCTCGGAAGCAAAAGTAGTTTTCTTTAATAAATGTCAAGTGCTATATTGTATATTTTACAAATAATATTCAAAATAGATCAACATTAATATGCACTTGTAGGGGTATTTATTTATTAGTTTATTTTGAATTTAACAAGTTTGTATTTGATGTGAGAAGAGGAAAAGCAAAATATAATTAGTCTTTTTTTACTCCAAACAAGATCGATTAGTTCCATTTTATTAATAATATAAAAGTTTAAATTGCCGTAGCTCGGTATAGTAGACCAAATCTACGAAACCAGGCTACACACTTATACATTTGGCTTTGTTTCCTTACTATAATGTATTAATAGACATACTCAGAACAATTCCAGATAAATATATTACGTGTGTAGCAAAACAAATAGAATTAAAAAAATCGGGTACGGGGTACCTCGGAACTTCTCCTCACTTCAGAGGCACCTAAAGTGGGAAGCAGCATTGGACGTGGTCAGTACTTGGATGGGTGACCGTTCTGAGCTAACTGATTTATTATCATTCTTAAAAAAAAACCTTATTTTTAATACCTATATTTTATTTAATTATTTGAAGTTAGGCGGTATTTTGACAGATGTAAATAAACTTTGACGTCATCAAAATTATCGCACTAATAAATAATTATATTCGCTTATGCTATATGTCAAAAACCTATTTATACTTAAGGCATTATTAACCGTCAAAGTTTAAAAATCCAAAAATTGATAACTTCAAAATGGCGGCAAAATATCAAAATGAAATTTGGTGGGCTTGTTTGTCATACAGAGAGGTACATTCGGGCAAAATTTCAACTCGATCAGGATTATTTTAGATTTTTTTACGATTTTTTAAAAAAATTTCTGACTTAGCAAACTGGGTTCAAGATGGCGGAAAAAGTTTATTGTCCGGGCGGCACCACTATACAAGCAAGGACTGATTTTTCTGCCAAGTTTTAACTCTCTAGGTTAAATACCTTGGGCGCTACGATAACACACAAACATACATACAGACGTCATGCCGAAAACCACTCAGGAGGTCTTAAAAAAACACCTAAAACGGATAATTTCGTTGAAATCTCGAAAAAAAAAAAATGTTGGTGAAAACAACACTTTTCCTACTATAAGGTAGTGAGGAAAAGTAAAAATATTTAAAAATTAAGCATGCTCCTCTTTTGAAGGAATATTACTCGACTATAAGTTTCATCAACTTTGAAAGGAAAGGAGTAAAATTTGAAATATGAGAGAACTGGATCGAATTTACATGGTGAGTAAAACGTGTGAAGAAGACAGGAGGTAATATGAGTGATATTGGCTAGCTGTATACAGGAAGTATAATATAGGCATGGTGTATAATACATGGTCTATTGCTCGGAGGCACTCCTTGTGACGTGCAATACACCATCTCACCTTCGCTCTTTTAAGTAAACGTGTCCAACCACACTATACACCCTTCATCTGAATACCTTATTTCTGTCCAACTACCTATTCAATAAGAGCACGGAAATATCCTTGTCACGTGTTTAACCCGAACTAAACTCCAACCACATTTATATTTCAATAGCCTCCACACCCCGTGCACCGCCTGGAGCTCATGCTAGGAAGCGGCGGCTATATTCTCTATTATAAAGTAGGCCAAGCGATTTAATGAAATGCCTAAATTGTTTCGTTACCAAAGCCATTATAGAAAAGAATCAAACTACATTAAGAATGTCCAAATAGCGCTTGATAAAAATATAAATAAACACAATTTGATTTTTCATAAAAAATGTTAAAATTTGTATATTTATATTTGTACACTGTTATGACCTATATACATCGTAAGAATTTAAATCCAATAATATCTATTTTAATCAACAAATTTAAAAAAATTTCAAGATGTGGTTATTTACTTTTTCAAAAAAGTTAAATAAGTTATTTTTTCATGAATATCTCGGAAACTATAGTCTTGGAGAGGTGGAGAAACTTCAATTTTTAAAAATGACTACTTCCTATGAGGCCAATTTTTATTTGAAGAAACAATTTAATAAATAACCTAGCAAATGACAAACTAACATAACATGATTTTTGGTCTACTATCTAATAGCTTTCTTTTATAAGAGAAAGTAGTTTGAAGGAGCGAAAATTCGATTTTGAGATTTAAAAGGTTTTACATGTTTTGAGGACCACTAAGAAAAAAATTCTGTCCACCGTTTGTTGTCTGTGAAGCGTGGAGCCTAGACTACTGGGCCTATTTTGACGAGATTTGGCATAAATATTCAGAAAAATCATACCCTGAGAAATGAATTTTAGCTCTATATTTGGGGTTGCTACATCCCCAAAAACTCTGACAAAACGTGAACAATATTATTTCTTGAAAAAGGTTCCGACGATTTTGATTATAAATTCTAAAATGGAGTCCATTTAAATACGAACTCTTGATTCTTAAAATTTAAGTTGATGGATGAATAAGGTGTGGTAGTAATATAAAAACACTTAATTCTTCATTAACGAGACGTTTCGACCCTATTTTAAGGTTATTATCAATCTTTAATTAATCTAAAATAACAACAAACAATAAATATAAGTTAATTAATAATGTTAATTAATTAATTTAGATTAATTAAAGATTGATAATGACCTTATAATAGGGTCGAAACGTCTCGTAAATCAAGAATTAAGTGTTATTTATTGCTACCACACCTTATTCATCCATCAACTTAAATTTTAAGAATCAATCAATTTAAAAAGGTGTAAATTTTCAACGTTTCTAATACGAACTCTTTTGAACTCGTATATGAGAAGTTTGTTTGAGTTGTCTTGGACCGATTTATTTGTACCAAGGATCATGAAAATCACATTGTCCACCAAAATCTCAAAATTAATAGATCGGCCTATCACAATACTTTCTCCTTCATATATAATACGTACATGAGGAAGTAAAAGTTAGAATCTCAGGGAATATTTACAACGTGGTAATCTTAAATCGTTAATCGTTAAAAAAAAAAAAAGTTATTACTGTTATTAAGTAGTAATGGAAGTTTCATTAACCGAATCAATTAATTCAAAATTAATGTACGAGTATTTTCTGTTGTAGCTTAACAAGTTAAATAATTATTGCAACTTAATTATAATCGACATTTTTGTAATCAATAAATGCTTATTTTTAATAATAACCCTTAATTGGTTAACAAATCAAATTAAGGATATGAATACCTTATTAAATATTTCATGAAAAATTATTATTGAAGAATAAATAAATTAATCAAAATAAATTAATACATGTTTTTCGTAGTCAATTGCTTTAGTACGATTTTCCAAAACAGAACTTAGTACAGAAAACAGTTGTAGTAGCTCTGAAGATAACATTGAAATTCAACGCGCCTACATAGAATATTCAACAAGTTTCAGTAGAATATTCATTCGATTTTAAAGTTAATTCATTCACTCATTTAATGGAGAAAAGTTTTAAAACACACACCAAGTCAAAACTCAGTCACATTTATCAGATAATATTTTTTAACATGGATAAGTATTACGTCTGTGGGGGGGGGGGGGGGGCAGAAGAAATTTCCGTCACGCTAAAAACGAAATGAAAAATGTGACGCATTAACATATTGTGCGAGGAAGTTAGGAGTATTTTTATGTTAGGAGTTCCGATATTCGATCTGATACTACACTTTGCATTTGGTTGGACACTATTTCTCCGAAACGGATGAACCGATCCGCACAAAATTCGGCACGGTCATAGTAACCAACCACAGGAAGGTATAAATCTGAAATGGTCCAAATTGGTACACAGGGGTACGGGGAACAAAAGTTGCATGTCGTTGGAAAGCTCTTCAAGAGTACTGTTATAGTTGTTATGTTCACTTTTGTCATATTTTCATTTAAGAGGGGGGTAAAATAGAAAAACAGGAAAATAAATGCTTTTTGATTTAAAAAAAATAAAAGAAATATTACTATTTTTGATCAGATTTCAGCGGTTTATAAATAAAAATGTTTATGGTTTAAGATTAAAATGCACGCTCAGCTCAATATTGCAAGCAGACAACTGCATTGCACATCTAGTTTATTTATTCATTCATTTATTTTAATTCCTGTTAATTTTGAAGATAGGTGGGCTGAAGTTTCAATAAACGACACCAAAATGAGACACTCTTAAATATTATCGTGTAAAGCCCCGTTTCCATTCTAACAAGTTGCAGGCACCTGTCCCGCAACATGTCCCCGGTACATGTTGCGGGACAAGTGCAATTGGAAACAGTTCCGCAACAGTTCAGTAACACAACACTAATAATACCTCAACCACAACCAAGAGAGCACGTGTAGGTAGGGAGCAAGGTTTAGTTATGGTTTGGGCAGCGAGTATAGACTGCACCGCGCGTGCGCCTTTCCCCGGGATATGTTGCAAAGTGTTTCCATTGCCCGTGGCACAAGTTGTGTCCCACAGTCGCTTGGCACATTTTTGTTCCCGGCACATGTCCCGCAACACGTTGAAGACTGTTTCCATTTCAACGAAATCCTGGAACTTGTGCCGACAACATGTTGCGGGACAAATTTGTTGTAATGGAAACGGGGTTTAAGGAAGTTAGATTGCATTTCATTCTTATTAATTGTAGTACTATATTTCGTCGATAGAAATTCAAAATTTTATAAAAATTATATCAAAGCTCCAAGTGACCAAAAGATAATCAAAATGGATTAATGTCTCATAATTGTTTACCTTAAGATCCATGTAGTATATCAATTATACAAATGTATATTGATTTTCTCTATTTCACAGAAAAACATAGTTCGATTCAATGTACAAACACATGAATCAATGATTTTCTATAAAATGAAGAAAATGAGCATTTTTACTTTCTCATATAATGAGAAAGTATTGTGATGGGTAATTAGGTTACTTGCACTGTTCAAAATTTGGTGGGTAGGGTGACAAGACCTATTTAAAAAAATTCTAAAATGTAGTCCATTTAAATACGAATCTAACGATATAAGGCGATTTTCCGGGAAAAATCTAATTCCTGAGAAAATACCTTTAAACGAGGACAGAGTTCGATTCCCCACCGAGGAGAAGTTATTTTTATGAAAAATTTCAATAAAATGTTCAATAATAATTAAATGTACCTACGAAAACTAAAAAATAAAAATAAAAATGGGCTAAGTAATTATGAACTCGTGTATGAAAAAAATTGTCAGAGTTGTCTCGGACCGATTTTTTTATTTTTGTAATTGAATATCTACTACATATCCTTTTAAGAAATAATATTGGCATTAATAGAATGGTAATGAAAAGTATCTTAATCGAAGTAAGTAAGAATTCAAAGATAATAAAGCAATTTATAAAAAAGTTAGGAAACTTTAAAAGTTATGCTTATTTGTAATTTATTTTAGGAGTAAAATATTCAGTTTATATTTTAGACAGATTTTTCAAATACGTTGCG